>VZRZ01004921.1:601323-628922 GCA_013398175.1 Climacteris rufus
TTTTTTTTTTTTTTGTAATGAGGGAATAGATGTGTTTTTTTCAGAACTACTGTGATTATTGCATGCAAACCTAGAATTCCTGGTAGGGCTATATGGCAAAAGGGAAGGGAGGGGGGAAATTTAACCTGAAGTTCCAGAAGTCAAAATATCTGTATGTTTTGTTTTACTAGGAAGCTACACTTCAGGTTGACTGCAATGGATAGATACTGTGTGAAAGCAAGAAATCTAGCAATTCGTAAATATCTTTAAGAAAAGTTTCTAACCTAACTGCACTAGCATGAGCTGTTTCATCATTAGAACATATTTTCCTGAATACAATGTCAAGGATAGTGTGAGCAAATGAAGCTAATGGTATAGATATTCTAGAATAATGCAACAGACTTAGTAGCAGGATATTTTAGGAGCACACTGAATACCCAGGGTTACAAAAACTATCTAGAAAGGTCGTAAAGTTATGGTATTTTAAGCATTCTGAGCTCTCTGTTACAGTATTTAAATCTTGCTCACATATTCAATTTTAAAAATCTAGTGCTTTTCATGTTCTTTTAAATGTTGTGGAAAATTGTACTATGGGTCACAGTGCTTCCTTAAGTGAGCTCTCTCACTCTTATGTTCCTATCAGTTTGTGATGTGCTATGAATTAAGCCTTTATGCCTCTTCAGCACAGTAGGCTGTAAATTAATAGGTGCAAAGAAAGCAATAGTGTTCTGTGAATTAAGCATCAATTTACTGACTCTGTACTTCTCACTTCATACACCACTCACATGTTGGTGTTAACAGCTAAGTGGTCTCTGTGTCTTTACAGCTAACACAGACAAGAGATTATATGAGTTTAGTCACTACTGCTAGCATGCAGTATATTTATCCTCCTATTTACTTTAAGGTCAAAATCCTTGTAAAACCTTGAAGATATTTTATGCATACGGATAGTAATATGTATTTTTATATATATTATTGAACATGAGAAAACTACAAGAGTTAAGTGAGGCATTTCAGATATGCTTTCTTTAAATAAAGTCTAAGAACTTTTGCAAGATTTCTATGTGAGATTATCATAAACGAGATATGTTTATTAACTGAGTCTTAAATGCATTTGTCTTTGCAGCAGAACTCTGTACAATCTTTTTTTTTTTTTTTGTAAATCAGATTAAACATAAGCTAATATACATGTGTATATGCACAACATAGAAAGGAAAACTGTGGTACAAAAGGAAGAATGGGAAAGTGTTTTGTTACATTTCTACCTGAAGCTCTCAGCAGAATCACCTACCTATTTCAGTGCTTGCCATAGTTATATGTGCCAGTATCTGGGTAAAGACCACAGGATACAGAGAGAGCTACCATGTATTTACCAGGAAAGAAGAGGGCAGGCCAGGCTTCACTTTGGTCGTATAGAGCCAAGGTCAATATAGCAAAACTGTTCTGTCTGGGGAAAGAGGAAAGGAGAGGGAATGTTCCTGCTGTATCAAAGAAACAACACTAGTGACAGTGTAATTCCCGTAGGCTTAGGCTGTTTTTGTTCACCCTGTGCCAGTGGGCCAGCTGACTCAAGTACACTTCCCTGGAGCATCTGAGATGTCACTCTGCAAAAGATCTTCTAGCTGTGAGCACCATATTCCCCTGCCATTTCAAAGCAGCCCAAAGCTGTTTCCAAAATGTTACCAAGACTTTAAAATCTGTCATGCTATCCTTCAACATAATCAAAATTCTTCTCATGTTAGATTCATTCTTGTCTCCTAACTTTCCAACACAATGCCCTTATTCCTTCTAACACTGCCTTTCTTCCAGTGCAATGCCACCAACTCAGAGCTCACATACAAATTTGGATGCTAGACTTCAGTTTATTATTGAAACCACTACTTACACTCTTTTTCCTTCTCTTCATCATGGCCATTTTAGCAAGTAGAATCTGAAGGTTCCTAACTGAAAATAGCAAAGCACATTTCCTTATATTATATATACTTCATTATTTAATATACACTTAAATAATAATAAAAAACCCACCCCCACACACATGTTTCTCTGTATCTAAACAACTGAAAAATAAATGCCATTAGGATGCTGAAAACAAAAGCAAGACAATACTCATGATGGTGGAAAGAAATGTAACCCTTTCTTAAGATACCAATTTCCTGCCAGCTTTGTTTTCTCAACCATAGTCAGGTTTCATCTTCTCTCCTACAGAAATGTTGGAGGGAGAACTGTTCACTACCTGTCTCATCTACATTATATTTTTTTTTGTTTCCATAGAATCCAGAGGTACTGAGTAGTGTTCACTGTATTTCCCCAAGTCTGCTAACAATTTACTTACAACTGTGGATAATTAATTTTTTCAAGTAAGCATTTGAATGCCTGCAGAAAATCCGTTTTGGAACATGATGATTTTGATAAATATAGCCAAGTACAAGATATATCACTGATGATATCAGCTTATTAATCCTTATTACTGGAAAACTGTAGGAGTACAGAAGCTGTTTATCTGCATATGTTTGGGTTTAGCAATTAAAAAAAGAAGAACTAGCTATAGATACTGAATTAAGACTTGCTATTTCCCACTCAGGGAATTTTAAAAGACTCTGGAAAGCAATACTTTTAGAACTAAAGCACACCAGTTGCCTGTATGACATGTTTAGTATACATAGCTGGTGTCTTATGCAAAACACTCTGCCAATTTTGTTTCCAAATTCCCTAATACGTGAATGGGGATAATCCTTTCTGATACCGTGTTTAACAGCTCTGAGACCAGTGAGGCACTCTCTCCAAGATCACACAACTCCATAGGCACTCAAGTTCAGAACTTTGCTTGCAAACTTTTGATACACCATTTTGACTATGACTAAGCCACATGGCTGACTTTAAAAAAAAAAAATGGTTTGAGGTATATGTTTTTCAACCCTTTATCCAGTAGAAACCAAGATCAACTACAATTTGTCCANAAAAAATGGTTTGAGGTATACGTTTTTCAACCCTTTATCCAGTAGAAACCAAGATCAACTACAATTTGTCCATACTTGTTTGGAGTGGGTTTTAACAGATTTTAAACTTAATCCATTGAACATGGCAGGAAATGCTGAGGGAGGAGGCAGAAATTGGATACATCTGTGGGCGGGAAGGGAGCAGTGAGAGCATAGGTGTTGCCAACAGAAAAGAAAAAAAACAGAGACAAGCATCAGTACCAAAGACAGTAACTGACAGGACTCAGAACATGGGAAAAAGATGTATTCCACTGAGCCTTTTAAAGAGACACAATGTTATCCATATTACTTATTTTGGGGATTTTTCTGTCATTTATTCAGTTTTCATTGTATAAATCCCTACTGATGATGTCTGCTGTAGCAAGAGTGTGAACAAATGATGTATAGAAGAACTCTGTTAGCAAAAATGTATTTAATTAACAGATTTTTAAATCAAATTGGGTAAATAAACATATTATGAATTAAAAATATGTAATATTCTGTCAGGATCACTGTATTTTTCAGTCTTAAAAAGTTCTTTATACAAGCACACATTCTACATTTATCACTGACCTTAAAAGAATCTTTGTCCTTCCAATGTATCTTGGGGATTTGGAACTGAATATTGGATAGGTTGAGTTCAGGTGGTAGATAACATTATTGCTAATTTTCGTGTGTGATAGATTATGCAATTCTTACACAGTAACTGAAAACTTTCCAAGAAGAAAGTCAATAGAAAAAAATTGAGGGTAACCATGCAACTTGTTTTCCTGGAAAAAATCCCAAACGTGGCTCATGGCAGGTCACACAGACAGGTTATCCAGTAGACAAATACATACTTACTGGTTTCCTAACCAAAGCAGGTAATAGGGGAAATCCAGTTAAAAGCTAGAGAAAGGCAAGACCTTCCAAAACTAGTAGACAGCAAGAGAATCCTTTATCAATAACTCCAAGACAAGAATATGACTTTGCAGAATTTCACTGGTGACAGAAAAAAGGGATGATGGTCAGGATGTCTCTAAAGAAGCTAAAAGAAGTAAGCAATTACACATAAATTAAAAAAAAAATAGATTTCTCAAATGAAAATCTAGACTATAACTGCTTTCGCTTTGTTGCATGGCCATGGCATATCCTTTCTCACCTGATGGAGAAGGAAACAAAAATGGTACCTTATATTGCCACAGATATGTCCCCGGACTTTTTCTGGTATAGAACAACTTTATTGAAGGTTATCGACAAGGGATGCATCTTTTAATAGCAAACCAATAGATGGTGCTCTTTAGCTGTCTAATTGTGTAATTCTGAGCTAAACACTCAGCTCAGATGTCTGGATCTACTGCCATATGTGTCTATCGAAAAGGTGATCTAGACCACTCCATTACCTTATGCATTACTTTGCTATAGACCTCTCACAAGGAGGGTGGTAATTAAGATTACAGTAGATCTATAAACAGGACAGAAAGCACTCAACTTGAAATCCTACTATTTTGAAATATAGGTGAGTGATTGGACTTGAGTATTTATCCAAGAAACACAAAATAGTATCCAGCTGTTATAGAAGTTATTCATTTACACAGAAATAAGAAATGAGTTTCAGATGACTCCGGGTACTTTTGTCAAATTGTATGCCAAGATTATAGCAATTCATTATTGCTGCTTCCAAATCACTCTCACATCCACATACATTTTTATGGCCTTTCACTATGATATTGAGATGATTTATAAGGAAGTCAGAAGAACCTTAAAGGTAATTTTAAATAGTATTAGGAAATTAATTTAGACTAAAAAGTATGAAGTATAGTTCATTCTCCCACATTGGCAAATACTGACAAAAATGTGAAGGATAATAATTTTGGGTTTAAACTGAAGCACAGTAAGATAAAATCAGTATTGTAAGGTCAAAGAGTAAAAAAATAATTTTTAAACAAAATTTGTTCGAAATTAAGATTCCAAGTTTAAAAAATAATTCCAGAATTACTCTTAGTATCATAATCACCTTTCATGCACAGTCTAGTAGTCTAAGACAATTTGATGATTTTGTAAAACTTATGGCCCAGCCACATTTACATGAAAAAGCCAGAGTTGTGCCTATCTATGCCCATACCAATTGCCCAGCTTTACCAAACTTACAAACAATAATAAAAATCCTCAAACTTCCATCTCAAGGAGGAGTCTTGGGAAAGACTAAGAGATTTGCAACAGGATGATTTCCCTAAGTGATGAATTTCTGATTTTATTTCAAAACTGTATTCAGTTAAAGTCTAGACTTCTAAGATACTTAAGATACTTCTTAATACTATCTCTAGATCCAACCTTAATCTAATTTTAAGTACCTTATTACTTATGCAGATGTCTAAAGGGATATGTTTGGAAGTATTTAGAAGTTATTTTCAGTGTTCTGAAATTATTATTTTTTTTTTATGTTCTAATAATCAACAACAGAGGAGCCTTTCAGACCCAAAAGACTGACCAAATGGACTTGGAGATGGACTCCACACACAGCAGTGAGACAGTCTTTCTGTTATGCTCCCAGAAGTACTGTTTGTGACATTGCAGCAATAGCTTACCAATACAAAATAAATTTATTTTACACCTAAAATTCCTTATGTAATAGCAAACTAAGCAAATTATTCAAAATCAGAAAGATTTCTTTCACTTACAGTCTAATTGATAATACTTTTACTTCTTTTACATTCATTTTGCGAACACTGATGTTCCTCTTTTTAAGCCTGTTGACACTTCTATTGATTCACAGCCGAATTAAAAATGTGATTGCCTATATTCATTCAAGATCCAGAGCTATATAACTGCTCTTTAATTAGGAAAACAACCAAACACACAAAACAAACCAAAAAAAAAACCAAAAAGCCAACAAACCAAAAAAACTCCCTTGAATAGCTTTAGACCTTCTGACTGTATCATGTACATAAAAGAAATAATGTCTCTTAACTCTTTTATAAACTAATTCCATTAGGATGGACAGTATGAATGATTTTAAAAATAACAAAAGGTAAACAAATATCTTCATCCTTATCAATGCACTGGAAAACAAAACAACAATATATAACATGGAAATAAACTGAACATCTTACACAAGGTTTAGAAACATATGTGGCATACCAGTAATATAATTAATATTACTATTATATAGGAATAAGGTGTATAATCTATATAATTACTACAATATAAAATCTCTCATATGCATATTTTATATATCAGATTACTTTCCTTCAGCATTTAGATTTCACTTGTTCTTTCATTTCCATTGCTTTACTTAAAGAAAAAGTCCATCCTGTTTTTACTGCAATCATGCTGGAACTTCTTCTAACCTTGTTGATATGTTTGGAGAGGGTAATCCAGACATATTGCATCATACACTAAAAACACTAAAGAATCATCAGTCTGAAATTTTCTTTATTCTTGCTCTCTTTACAGGTTTTACAGTGCTCATATATGTCTTTCTATGTTTTTCACTAGATTAGCATTTTTCTTATTTTACAGAAAATTCTTATTTAAGTGAAAAAACAATCATAATTACCAGACGATGCTAATGGAATATGTGCCTCCTAATACATGATTAATGTATAAAGCTGTTGACATAATGCCAGATACAATAAAAGGGAGCAATTTTAAAAAAGTCACATTTTAAGATTATACACCTCTAGACCATTAGTTTTAAGTATGGAACAATTTCCATTTAAACACACAGCTGATTTTAGCATATTACAGAATGCACTGCATTTAGCATGGCTCTAATGTCGCTATGGTAACAGTTCTGGCTTAAATATAGCTGAATGTGTAGCTTCATTCCAAATTTTCCAATAACCCTTTAAACATTTCTTACAAAACTCCCCATAGCTTCTCCAGACTTTCATCAGTGATCCTGTACTAATCCTACACTGGTATCAGTGATGCCAGTACTGTTCAGTATCTTCGTCAGTGACACAGAGAGTGGGATAAAGTGCCCCCTCAGCAAGTTTGCTGATGACACCAAAATGTGTGGTGATGTTGGCATACCTGGGGAATAGAATGGCATCCAGAGGTACCAGAGGACAAGCTCAAAAAGTGAGTCCAAGAAAAACTAATGAGGTTGAACAATGCCAAGTGCAAGGTGCTGCACCTGGGTCAGGACAACTCCCAGTATCAATCCAGGCTGGGGGATGAACAGATAGAGAGCAGCCCTGCCAAGAAGGACTTGGGGGTACTGGTGGATGAGAGGCTGAATGTGAGCTGGCATCATGTGGCCCAGAAAGTCAATTGTATCCTGGGCTGTATCAAAAGCATCATGGCCATCAGGGAGAGGGATGCCATTGTGCCCCTCTGCTCTGCCCTGCTCTGGTGAGATCCCAGAGAGAGTCTTACATCCAGCTCTGTGTCAGCACAGGAAAGACATCGACCTGTTTCATCGAATCCAGAGGAGGGCCCAAAAAAATGATCAGAAGGCTTGAACACCTCTCTTATGAGAAAAGGCTGAGAGTGTTGGGGCTGTTCAGCCTGGAAATAGAAGGCTCTGTGGAGACCTCATTTCATCCTTTCAGTACTTAAAAGAGGTTTATAAGAAAGACAGGAACAGATTTTTTTAGCAGAACCTGTTGTGAAAGGACAAGGGGTAATAGTTTTAAACTAAAAGAGGTTATATTTAGATGACATAAAAAGAAGACATTTTTTGATGATGAAGGTGGTGGAACTCTGGAAAAGGTTATTGAGAGGTGGTGGATGCCCATTCTGGAAATATTCAAGGTCAGGTTGGACAGGACTCTGAGCAGCCTGGTCCAGTTAAAGATGTCCTTGCTCACTGCAGAGGGGTATGACTAGATGACCTTTTATGGTTCCTTCCAATCCAAATTATATTATGGTTCTATGATCTTAGGAACACACAATAAATACCTAGGTTATAGTGATCAGTGCTAAATAATAATCTCCAAAATACCATGGGAAACAAGAAAAATGTTGGGATTTAATTTTAGGAGAAACGAATTCTTAGTATATCTTTGATTCCCAATCTAAAGATGACCAATATTATATGAGATCAATGCAGACTATGTTTCCACTGTAAATGTAAAGTTATACATATATTTGCATGTTTATAGTTCAGTAACACATTAATTTCTTACAACATAAGCACTAGTATATTGTTAAGAGTCTAGTAGAGTCTCATAAAAAATCAAATGGGCAGACATTTACATTCTGCAGCAAAACTGCATTTCATTCTTCCCCTTCAAGATTTCAGCTTCTGGTCCTTAGAATCCCTAAGAAAAAACCTTGTCATTGGATTGTTGTGCATGTCTGTGCATGAGTGAGAGGCAAGGGGCTACTCACACACTGTACTTCAGACAGACATGAGCACTTAATTTGATACAAAACTGCTTCACTGACTGCCATTACACAACTTTCAGTCATGTGGAAGTGTTATACAGCAATCTTGTGATACAGATCTACAGGTATCTCCAAACTGAAGTTTTGACATTGTTGCCAAGCATATGTACCACACATTTTTATTGATAGTTTTTAACAGATCAGGTGCTACCTACTTCACAATTATTAATATATTGCATTGTCTAGCCTGTTATGATATCAAAATAATAGTGGGATTGCTTCCTATCCCTAGAAAGGCATTCTGAAGACAATAACCATCAGTCATCTGTGAGCAGATCTGCATTTTTTCTAGGCTACATTTTATAGCAATGGTGCATGTCAAGCACAAGACATTCTCAGAGATGAAAAGGATGAAAAACCTGCATATGTAGGCTTCAAAGAAATCATAATACAAACTGTTCTGCGATTTAATCAGTTCCCACAGGCAGAATTATCATCTTCTACTTAGTACAGAGAATGTAGATTTAGTATTACAATTACTAAGCCCTAATATTGCTAAGCAAACAATTTAAACATCAGCTAACATAAGATAGTAATGCTTGCATACATGAGTATACATGAGTACATGTAGTAAGGCTGAATTACAGCCTGTTTAGAATGAGATGACAATCTATTAGCTGTCTATATATTCCTGTTTTACTGAGACCAATTTTTGCTCACTACTTCCATTGTCGAAGTGCAATATCATAATAAATCATTCAAGACACAACATCAGAAAATGTTCTCGTACCAAGTTCAAATATGTAGCATCAATGAAATGCTCACTGATAAGATACCTTACTAATATAACTCTTGAAGATGGAGGAAAATAAGAGGAAGGATCAAGATGTGGAAAGAAACAGAAGCAAACTATTTTTTTTTCCGGTTCTGAAAGGTTGAAAGGGACCAAAGACAATGCATAAAAAATGGTCATTACTAACAGGTAGAAAGTATCTTAAATATCCTCTAATATCTTTTCAAGATAGGCACCAAAAAAAGAAAAACAGAAAGTGAGATCTTTACAAGACCTCTGACTTACCATATTGATGGTGCTTCTGTTCCACTGATCTCTAAGAAGTCATATCCTTCCTCTAACTGGAAGTCAGTAAAGACCAAAGCAATGGTATCTCCTGGTTCAGCCAATATGGTCCAGGTGCAATCAGCATTATTTTCATACTCAGAAGGGAAGTGTGGACTTGAAATAGTTCCACTTGTCCCACGCAGTGTCCCTCCACAAGCTCCTTCAGCTGACAAACAGAGTATCAATTACTAATGAAGCTGCACTTTAAACAAGAGAGGCAGCATCTTCTCTTCTGCCATAGCAAGCCCAGCTGTTCTCTACCCACTGAGTACCCACAAATACATGCACACACAGAAACAAACTATTATCCAGGTGAATGGAATGGCACATTTCTGGCCTTTAAGCTGCAGAGGTTTCTGGTTTGGGTTTTCTGACTTTTTTCCCTATTTGTGTCACTTTAGCACCAGGCCAAACAAGAATGGAGGTTAGCAGAGGCACCTACTACGAGCTGATTTGGAGAACCTGGCTCTGAGAAAGTCTGCACAGAAGAAGCCTAAAAAAGAACTGGGCACAAAATCACAGTAACACAGTGAGACTCCTAGTGATACAAAAGTAAAAATATTGACTATTTATTTTCTCTCACTTATTTGCTGCAGAAAAGATATTCTTATAGATTTAAATGCTGTCAAATTAGGAAGCATTAATAAAATCACACTATCCTTTCTCAGTATTTTTGTTCTGAACCAGGATGTTTACAGATGGCAAATCAATTCAGAAGGTTTTGTTGCCAGATAGACCTTCCAAGGTTCATGTATCATCAGTTAATAATATATATATTTTTAATGGTTATTAACAATTTTTTTTAAAATGCAAAGCATAAGTATTTCCTCCTAAATCTTGAATGTTATTTAATATTTTGCCAAAGGATCTAACAAACTTGTTGTATCTTTCTTGCTCAGTAAGATTTCATTGAAAGCTTAAAAAACTTGTTGGTTATTAGCAGCATTTGGCATTAGAATATATACTTAAAAACCCCCAAGAAATATGTCATCCATAAAACTCATTGACATAAGAAATTAAAAGTTCATCAATTGGCTTTTGGTGTTTGATAATATGGCTATGACAGTTAAAGCAATAGTAATTAAAAATATTTCTTCATAGGTGAATGATCAGAAGAGAAGCATTTTATTTTAATCTGTTTTATCATCTTTAGTTACTGCTATTATCATTAGGTATTATTTGCACACTATAAGTGCATGTGGAGATTTAAAAATACATAGCTTAGCAAGGTGAACAACACAAGGAGCTTATAGTCTCATTAGGATAACTGAATAGCTAATTAAGACAACAGAAAGTAGTAGGAGTAGAGCTGCTCTTCTCAATCATAATTTAAAGTCTGTCAGTGAAAGTGTGTTTTAAAGGAAAAGTTAAAGGAAAAAGGACTTGTGAATCAAAGAAAGAGGAATACTGTGGCTGGATATTTTAAAAATGGAGACTATTAAAAGAGGATAAATAACCAATAATAACTTAAATAAAAGGAAGAATCAAAAGACATGCAGAAACCGAATATTTTTTAAAGTAATGTATAGACAATTAATTTGACTAAAAAGAAGAAAGAAAGCTGCTGAAGGGCTCAAACAGGTATCTAGCTTTACTCTTCTATATGCAAAGTAAATTTTGATATACAGTAATGTAACATAACCTTGGCTACCAAAGCCTTATTGATGTAATTTCTTGACACACAAGTTTTTCAGAGGAGGTCAAGTCTTTTCAATAAATTTCATATCTTCTTTTCTGGACCCTGATATTTATGTTTTCTTTTTTAAAATGAAGGAATAGGGCTAGGATACATCTACTCTCCTAAAAGATTTCTTTTTGTTGGTGAAATCAGGCCATTTCTGTGATTCCTTCCTCAATTTCTGGCTTCTTGTATGATATTGAAAGGGCCATTGTGCCTCTAAAGAATGCAAGGGGAAAGGAGGTGAAAATTAAAGATGCTGGATAAAGCTGAGGGTCAGAGTCAAATTTTCTGTTGCATAATACATACAAAGATTAAAATAATTTGAAAACTACTTTAAATCTGTAATAAATCAGAAAGGAGAATCAAGGTTTGTTATCCAATGATATCTAAAATTACTCTTTTCTCCCAGTGTTTTTGTGTGTGTGTGTGTATTAGGGTTTTTGTTGTTGTTTCAGTTTTGCTTATTTTTTTTAACATGATCTTTTTAGCACTTCATTTCAGATCATAACCCAACCCAGCAAAGAAAAGCAAATTAACATCATACATCCTGTGCCTGCACTTTTAAGTTTCAGTTTCTAACACATAACTGTTCTACCTGTATTCTTGAAAGCCAGCAAGCAGAGTTTTCCCATGCAGGGTAACCAGCAAGATGTGCAAAATCCTAAATCTGCCATAACTATTTGTTACTAGCTGCTCTGTTAAAATTTGTTATGACAGCATTCTCAATTATACCATCTCCCACTATGTTTATACTGATATTAGGTAACGTGTTAGTAGTAAATACGATATTCCTCACTGTTCCTGCTACAAAGCCCTTGAATAATCTTTGACCTCTAAATCTCTGAATTTTATAGCTGAAGTGTAGTTTATTATTTCTGGCAATCACATGCAAAAATCTAAATTTATACATGTGCATTACAATGAGAGCCAAAGGAACTCAGACTACTACAGCTACCTGCCCAAAGGGATGCATATCTTTTTAATCTATTCAGAATACCATTTTGAAGAGATTTGCAAGAAACCAAGCTAACAGAAATGGGAAAAGAACATTAGTCAGGTAAGTAAGACCACAGAAACCAGCTTGAAATAAAGAGTATTTTGTCTCTGACAGATGTGGATATGCTTTGGGAATTTCCTTCATCACAAGTGACACACAGGCTAAGGCAACCAGACTGTAGAACAGTAAAGCATAATACATTGCCAAAGTGAGTGCAGGCAGGCAGGATGTGGCCATACTGCTAAGAGGGTAGGAAACTGTCTGGTTTTACACAGCTGGTCCCAGAGCTAGCTGGTCTCCTTGGAATGATCATAATTTCTGACCATGGCCTTCTCTATGTCATGCTTTTGAGAGAGCTAGAACAGTGCTCAGGAATCTTACTGCATCACTGTGCTTGGAGTAGTTTGATAGCAGATAGTGCCCGAGGCTTCATGAATTCAAACTCTGTGATTTACAAATTGCATTTTAAAATGTGCAAGCAATTAATTCCAAACACTTATGGTTATTTTCAAGTTGTAAGCAACTGCACAAAGTGCTGTTTGTATCAGCATAAATGACTACTTGAAGTATAAAGCTACAAACATTTGGATCACTCAGTAGTCAGGAATTAAGTGCTCTGAATTTAGAGAATATGCATCTTATATAAAGTACACATGCAAAAACATATGGCTGGCATCACTTGACAAAAAATATGCATACTGTATAGATGTGTAGCTTAGAGAAAGCAGATAAACATATTCATCAAGTTTATACATGAAAAAAATCAAAAGTACCACCATGGAAGTCAATGAGAAACCTTTCATTTTTCTTCAATCTAGAAACAGCAATTTCACCAAAAATAATAATCTGACAATTTTGGTAAGATGTGTTTTGCATAAATGAGATCTTACTACGAGTGAGATGCAAGCCTTGATAAGCAGATAGCCAAGGATGAGGTAAGAACAAAACCAGTATCTTAGAAAATTTCCTTTAAATTGGTTTTGGTATCTTGTGAACATTCAATCATTTTTATAGGACTTTTCTCTCCTCACCACAAAAATGCTTTCCAGAGTGCAATGTTCTGTATTCCGTATGCCTTTTTTTATACAAAAAATAATAAAAATATTTATGCAAATAAAATAATATTTATTGCATAATAAAACCAAACCAAACAAAAAAAACCCTTAAAGTTAACTTAACTTTTCAAAGTTAATTTAGAATATTTCAAAATTAATTTAGAATCTGAATTTGAGTATTGGGATTGGCTATTCTACTTGAGTTTATATTGAAAGGTTCTCATATGAAAGATCAGATTGCTACATTACTCTTGTAACATAAATGATCAAAATATAATGGTGAATTAAAGCACAAAATTCATAGTAATAAAGTTTTTCTTCTCATGTAATTATCAGTAATTTCCTTATCTCTTTATCACTAACAATAGCATAGGTGCAATTAAAAACTTGAGTGATATTTTATGAATCGTCACATAAAGACATATTGTCATTTTGAGTCACATTTTATAAGCCTTATCAATTAAAGAAAATTGCAGCTTTAGAGGGTTCTAAATGAACCGTGGGTATAAATTATTTAGCATGCCTTATTAAAAGTATCACTGAAATAGTTCTTTCTTTATCAAAGCTGGAGAGCAGTTCCATGTAGAGATTTGGGGGGGTTGGGTCAATAGCAAGTTGAATATAAGTCAGCAGTGCCCTGGAAGCCAGGAGGACCAAGCCTGTCCTGGGGGCCATCAGGCACAGCATCATCAGCAGGTCAAGGGTGATTGTCCCACTCTACACAGGCCTGGTATAGCCCCACCTCAGCCACTGTTTGCAGTTGTGGATGTCTCAGTATATGAAGGACATCAGACTATTAGAGTGTGTGCAGACTTAGGAGGAGTGGCTGAGGTCACTTGGCTTGTTCAGCCGGGAGAAGGTGAGGAGTGACCTCCTGACAGTCTGCAACTTAGTCCAGGCTGGCAGCAGAGAGGGAAATGCTGATCTCTCTCTGGTGGTCATCCACAGGACAGAAGGTAGCAGAATGAAGCTGTGTCAGAGGAAGCAGATTGGACATTAAGAAAAGGTTCTTCACCGAGAGAGCAGTCAGTTACCAGGTCAGGCTCCCCAGGAAAATGGTCATGGTACAGACATATTGGAGTTCAAGGAGCATTTCAATGATGTTCTTTCTTAGTCATGGGGTTTAATTTTAGGTAGCACTTCAAGGAGTTGGAGTCAAGGATCCTTTTGGCTCC
Source organism: Climacteris rufus (assembly GCA_013398175.1). Classification (NCBI taxonomy): domain Eukaryota; kingdom Metazoa; phylum Chordata; class Aves; order Passeriformes; family Climacteridae; genus Climacteris; species Climacteris rufus. Next base: position 615,622 of record VZRZ01004921.1, read on the forward strand.
CTTCCAACTTGAGACATTTTATGACTCTAGGATTTATTCAAATCTTTTTTAAATGGAATTTTTCTGTAGTTCATTTGTGAAAGAGTAGATAATTGTACCCCATTTAAAAAAAATATTTTGTACAGAGAACACATCTATGAAATACTGATGAATGATTACTTTCACAAACACATGCTTTTGTATATTTTGGAAATGCTTATGTATATTTTGGAAACGGTTAATATGTAGAGTTTGTAAAATAATTTTTTTAAAATATGACTTTAAAATTACCGTTTTAAAATGTCTTACTGACAAAAACCTAAAAACAAGCCATAATTTATCAATGACAACTCTAAAAATAAATTTTAGCATGTTAATGTAAACTGTCAAGCTGCTAAACTGCAGATTCAGAACAACCAAACACATCACAGTGTTACAATGGTGTAGCATTACACATTCATCCAATAACTCGTTTATCTAATTTAGTTTCAACAGGCAGCCAGATCTTTAACCATCAAAATATATACCTCTCCTTCTTTATCTTCTTTACTATTTTAGATTTTTACAGACTTTATTTTGAATAGGTAAAAGTCAACACCTGTTCTTCTTTTCTGTGTTATAAAAAAATAGAAATTTGCTAGAAGTTGTTCAGGTTTTTTTCTATCACTTGAATCCAGATGTACTGCATCCCAGCTAAGTGCTTCTAATCATTTGCCTCCCTTTCTCAATTTCTTCTCTTGCTGTTGATCAACTTCACATAAATTAAATACTCATTAGACCATGCATCTAAGATTAATTTTATTCCTCTCTCCATGGTTGTCAAAGGGCACTTCAAAATAATTTGGATTGCTCTCTATGTAGAATGGTCTTTTATTTTTGTTAAAATTTCAGAAATTATTGTGGTTTAGGAAAACAGAGTCTATTTTACATATATTAAATAATCATATTTCTCACATCAATTTAATAGTATGTACAAAATAGAAACACACAAATTGTTGCAATTTGTTTAGGGAGCTGTGGGCAACCATTCCAGCTGTAGCACTACTTTGAACATTTTAGCTTTGAGATTTCAGAGAGCTTGATCTAAGTAGACCCCAGTGGGGTCATTCCATAGTTATAGGCCCTGAGAATACAGAACTCAGATGGCTAGTCTTGTACAGGTAATTTTTAATTTGTAAACATTGTGCTTAATTTAGGAACCTTTAATTATTTATTCTGTCACATCAGTTTGTTATATTACACACCTATTTCCTCTCCATCCACTCTGGACAAGATAGCTGATCTGTTAGTCAAAAAAGTTATACGTTTCAAATAATACAGAAATAGTAATGGACTAATTATTTGCTATTCTGGCAGAAAAGCTTATTTATTAATTGATAGTTTGTACTTGAGCAAACTTAAAATCAAAACCCCAAGTCTGACACACTTTTTATGCAAAAACCTGGTTTTAGGAAAAGAGAGCTAGATTAAGAAGTTCAAAGATTAATCAGCAGTAATCTCATACTCTTGCTCCCCCAGAAATAAAAGATCAGTCTTCAGGATATCTTTTAAAAATTATCTTCTTTTTCAATTAAGTATTTTAGGCTGTTTTCCAGTGATATGATCATCCTTTGCTTGAGAATATATTTTTGACACTGATAATGATCCCTCACAGTAACAGTCTACAACAAATTAACAGTAAAGCCCTAATTTTAAAACAAAAAGAGAAGAGGCTGAATTCTTCAAGAGAAAATTAATGGTTGTTGAAAATTTCACATATTTTTGTAATAATTAGGAAAGTTAATCCAATTATTCCCAGAACTCTATGTGCAGTTATTAAATCCTTCATCTTTTTATGACCACCTCTGAGGTTTGTTTTTCATATTTACTAAATGAATCTTTCTGTGATGTTAACTTTGCTCATATTCTTAATGGTCAGACTGAAGTTTTGTTTTTAACTCTTTGACTTTACTGTATCATTCTGGATACGTCTGCCATGTTTTCATTATGCTGGTCATCTCATTTTTTTCACTTGTTCCCAGCTTCCAGCCGCTTTATTTCACAGATCAAGCTTTGACCTGCCATCTTTTCATTTTTTATCAGGTCGCTCCATGAAACATGTTAGAACAAGAATATCTACACATAAACATATATATGTGTAAACATATATATACATATATACTCACAGAGTGACATATAAATGAATACTTGTAATTGTGTCAATAACCCAAGTGGGTGTGATCTAGTGTTCCTACACTACTGTGTAAGAAATTACGCAGTATATTCTAGCTGCCTTTCCTGAAACACTTCTCTGACTTCTTATTTGTCTAGTTACAATGAGGTTTTTTTCCAAATTTCATCTCCATTGCAGCAAATAAGGTTTGCAAACATTGCAGCAAATAAGGTTTTTCTGGAAGTGAACAAAATTGCTCACAGGAATCTACTATGTCACTCTAAAAATTAGAGAATATGGGATGGATATAGGGAAAATATTCTCATTTTATGACATGAGGTTTATTTAATGTAACATCAATAAGGAGAAGTATCGGAAAATGTTCTTTTTATTTGCCTTTTTAATTTTTTAAATTGTAAATATGCATAATTGATAGGATCAGGAAATCTTTTTTTCCTCCTTAAACTTATAAAACAATATTTGTCTAAACTGCAGAGGCTGAGAAGATATTATACCAGGGAATTGCTTGCTACTCAGAAGGTATAGATAACAACAAAACCATCAGTTTCACTTTGCTATTTTTTTATCAAAAAACCCATATCTCTCTATTCAGTTTATTTTACTCTAAGTGAATCATGGAACCTTTTCCTTTTTTCTTTTATCTAGGACTACATCTTTGATTTTAGATATATATATAAATATACGTGTGTATGTATATGTAAAAATATATGTTTTAATCACAATATTTGTCCAATAATATTTCTTAAATCTGAAACCTGATTAATTATTACTTTTGGAATTTTCTGACATATGATCTTTTTTACTTTATTGTCTTCTTTATTTTCCATCCAATAGTTGGAGGTGGTTTTAATGATAATATACGGTCTTCTGTTCACAGCTATTTTCATTGTGAGAAAAAGCTTACCATTGTAATATCACAAATCCAATTTGTATTCCTAATGTTAGCTTCATAAAAATCTGAACTCATGCAACTATAATCAACTAGGGATTCTCAAAATTACTGAGAATTGAGAACCTAATTATACAAAGTTCATTTAGAAGTAGTCACATATCATAAATCAGCTATTAGTGGAACTTGTGAAGAGAATGAAATTAATTTTCAAAATGTTTCAGACTTGTACTGCATAGTATTTCAACCTCAAGGCAAAGAAGGCAAATGTTTAGGATGACACTATTATGGTAGCTGAGACTGAGATAACAAAGACTTTTTTCATTCTCAGGTAAAAACCCATAATAGAATTTAGGTGGGTCATTGATTCTTTCGAAATTTTTTTGTAAGTCACATATACAATTTTTTTTGCAGAAATTCATGGTAAACTTCCTCACTTTCTTGTAATAGTTGAAAAGTCCATAGTTGCTCTTATTTACCATATGGTAAAACAGGACTAAGTTTTAATACTTAACTCACCTTTCAGAATTTACCTTTGATCTTTTCTTTGGGGATTGTTTTCTATTTTTGGGGATCTGAGATTTTTATTGAAATAAAACAGAAAAAAAAATGTCTTGCCAGTAAAATTCTCTAAATTTTCTAAAAATGTCATTGACTCATTTGATTTCTGTTCAGAGATCTTTGTAAGCCATCAGTGGTCTCCACTACTTTCAGTACAGCTATATTTTAAAAAATAGATCTTCTGAAACTGAGCAACAGCCAGAGAAACAAAAGGGCAAATACAAGAGGCAATGGTGTCAACATCTTCCTGTAGACTTAGTAATTCAGTAGTGATTCTTCTAGCAAAAACATCCGTTGTACAGTCAGACAATGTATACATTATTGGACACCAGCTTCCTAATATTTCTGAAATTATTATGCAACAAAACTGCAGAAAATAGTGATCTTTCAGCATCAGCAAAGCCAGAGAAACATACCACAGAGAACAAGGCTGTTATGATTTTTTGGTATATAAGCCTCATAGCTCTATTTAACTCTGTTTTATTATCTTGCATGGATACCATGAAATTAATTTATGATGACAATCTGGAAAAAAAACTGTAACAAAAGATGCTTTCATGGAAAAGATCAAGGTTCTTAGAGAAACAACAGGGGAACGTGTCTTACTCGAAAACATTGTGAATGGAAAGGGCTACCTCATGGCATATGTTCCAGACTGATAAAATGAAATTAAATAAGGAATGTCTAAAATCTCTCATCAGATACACATTTCATATGAACTCTAAAATACACTGAGGCAATGGCTCAGCTCACATAAGTCATTAACTGTTAAATAACTTTTCTGTTATGTTCCTCATTTCTTATCAGACTGTACACAGAATTCTTTGGATTTCATGTAAATTCTACAGGAAGTTTAGAACCATACTTGATTTTTTATTAGTAGGTTAAATTCCCAGACTTACAAATTATGGACAACATTTAAGTCCTGTTAAAGATATTTGTATGCAGGCAAACACTGCCAAAACAGGCAGAATATGCAGATGTAGGACAAATATTTATAGACCCTGACAATTCCATGAACTTTTGACATGTATATTTTTCTGAAACCTGTTTGCTACCTGTTATTAAAAGGACAAAAAACCCCAAACATCTAAGACCAACAATGGGTGGGTAGAAAATTTTTGTTTCCTTCTGTTTTGAAGCACTAGTAAAAGAAATCTCCATTGAGAACTGATTGAAATCAAATACAAACAACAGACATGACCGAAATACTTGTTGGGATTTTGATTATTAACCTGTGAATTTGTTTTGGAGCACAGATAATTATAAAATAGTTCTTTGCAGTGAAGAATTGCATTATAAGAGCCCTCAGCCACAAACAACCATTACAGGATAAAATAACTGTCCTTTGTTGCTCATACACATGGGTACCCATAATATTCCCAAGGCAGTAGTAGTAGCAGCAGCAGTAGGGTGTCCACAGGGCATGAGAATAGGCTGATGGGCACAGGAGACCAGAGGGATTCTCCTTAACAGGGGAAAAGGGGAAAAATTTGGGTAGGAGTATCAGATTCCTGCAGAATAGCACTTTGCTAAGCAGCTGGTACTGGGCAACAGGGTTTTGACCTCTTTGACCACAGGGTCTGCTTCAAGAAACAAGAACAGGCGGGGAGACATGGGACCTGCCTGGCTGAACAGGGCAAGAGCTTTGTTGACCTAGTGAAGAGAGCTCTAAACTAAGTATTTCGTGGACACAGGCCAAAATCTAAAGGCAAATGGGAGAATAGGCCCAGGTAAGAACACACAGGACAGGGCAATGAATGTTTATCTCTCTCCCTCTCAGAAAGCAGTATGACTTGAAGCCATTTGAAGTGCCTGTACACAAAAATGTGCTTCACAGGAAGCACGCTGGACAAACTGGAAGTACACATTACAGTCACAGAACAGCGGTGTTCTCAAGATCAGAGACCTGGTTTAGCTGACTGGAGGGCAGCAATGGATAGACACAGGCTTTTAGGAAATGCAGGAAGGAAAGGAGAGGCTGCACCCTATGCAAAGTAGGATCTTAAATTAACAGAGCTCTCCCTGCTGCACTACAGGCAACAAGCTCTCGAGCTCCTGTGGGCTAGAATGAGACAGGTGGGGAGACAGGGAAAGTCAAGAGGGAGATCATTATGCTGAATATCTGCTACAGGCCATCTGATACAGCAGTGATCAAAACTGGCAAAGTACTAGCAGTTTCCCAGACAGAGGGTCTGGTTATCTTCAAAGACTTTAACCACCCCTGTATCTCTGGGGATGGCAGCATAACAGAGGTCAAGCAATGCACTAGATTTCTGATATCACTTGGAATAATTTTTTTAATGCAGGTACAGCAAGGCCAACCTGGTGTAGCAGCAAAGAACATTCAAATAAGTGATATTCAACAGCAGCTGTGGTCACACTAACCATTAGCTGAATATCTTGAGGGAAGTAAGAAAGGCAAGTTGTAGAATCAACTTGGACTTCAGCAGAGTGAATTTCGACTTATTTGTGAAGTGGTAAACAGGATCTCATAGGCTGATATAATGAATGGCAGGACTGCCATTCAGACAGACTTTTATGATAGTATTTGACATGCTGGAAGAAGAACAGAAATCTCATGAAATTCCAGAACAGAAATGCAAAGTCCTATGCTTGCAGCAGGATCATCCCATGCAAAAGTTATTTGCTATGTGGTAACTGACAGGAGTACCTGACGTCCTGGTGAAACACAAGCTGAGCATGTCCTGCACTTCTGCAGTATTAAAAGCTTACCTCATAGTGGGTGAATGAGCAAGAATGCAGCCAGCAGCTAAAGAGAGAGAGTTCATCTGCTTGACACTTAGGAGGCCCCATCTAGAATGTTTTGTTCAACCTAGGATCCTTCAGTACAAAAGAGACACTGACACTGACAGACTAGAATAAGCCCAGAGAATGGACACTAAAACTTAAAGACGCTGAAAAACCTGTTGTATGAGGCAAGAGGAAGAAGGAAATTGATTTTTCAGCCTGGACAAGTGGAGGCTATGTGAAAATCTAACAGCACTGTTTAGATTAGGAAAGAGCCAGAATGGAGACAGAATCTTTTCATAGACCCACAATAGGAGAAGAGGAAATATACATAATCTGTAAAATTCTAATTTAAATTGGACACGAGAATGAGGGCAGCTGGGAACCATAACAGGTTTCCAGAGAGACTTTAGAATCTCCATCCATGGAGATAGTAAATTTTCAACTGCGCAAAACCCTGAGCAATCTGACACAACTTTGGAGGTATCCATGCTCTGAGCAGGAGTGGGACTCAAAGGGACTCAACCACCCTTCAAAGTTTACATCATTGAAGCTTTCTTCCTGGCCAGGTCCTGCCATCAAATTGATATAGTTATGCCCCACATAAATGGAAAGGAAAAAAGACAAATCTATAACAGCCGTCTCTGAATGAAAACACTGGAGAGTCACTGCTTTAGTTATTACAGTTTTAATGGTGTAGATTTTTAGACAGTATATTAATACACTTACATTTGGGGGGGGAAAACCCTCAAAATTAATTTATTTAATCTGCTGTTTGTATTTAAAAGATATTTCATGTCTTCATGTTTTACCTCTGCAAAATGGTACTGGAAAATCCCACGATGCACCATTCCCAGGACTCACAATACATGTCAACATGGCATGGCCTTCTAGGATGTAACCAGAGATACAGGTATATTGGATTTTATCTCCAATGTTGAATCTCGTTCCATGAAGTACTCCTTTAGGTATTTCTCCTGGGTTACCACATGTATGACTAGGTAATACTGTCAAAAGAAAGAATGAAATATGTTACAGCTAAAATTTGCAGAATAAATTAATAAATACTTGTCCAACAATTATAATTACCTATTTGCCTTTGGTTTTGGTGTTTTGGTTCTTTTTTTCCCTATTTTTTTAACAGTATTCATTATACAAATAAGGTGAAATTAAGTAATGGAATCCACTTGCACAAAATATGTCAGTTTATAACAGATATCATAATTTTCAAAGCTAATTTCAAACTCAATTCTTGGTTTAATAATCCTTCAATGAAGTTCCTTACAGATGTATTTTCAAGCAAAGTATCCTACATATGTTGCTGCTTTTCTCTGAATGAAGTGAAAGAAATTTTTATTAAATTCTACCTTGTAAATACTGCAAAAATATTCAAATAACATAATTATGGATGTAGGCAGTAGAAAGTCCTTTATGTACAGTTTTCATTTAGGTGTGAAATAGCAATTTAAAAGAATCCAAAAATTAACTGTTCTCTGACAGTAAATTAAGGTCTCAAGTTTATAAAAATAGTTTAATTTCTGATTAGTTTAAAATTAGTTCAGGTTCTAGAAAATAAATTAAGTCAATATTTGTTAAAAGAAACAGAAAATCTGAAGGGAACTAATCAGTGACATTGGAGATATATGAATGGACATATTTTGTTGTTTTTTGTTTTGTTTGTTTTTTTTTTTTTTTGCAGAAACTTACTACCATTTATAAATATTAGTTACTCAAAAGAGATTGTCTGAACTAGTTATCATTTTAAAAATGATAGTCCTCTATTACCGGGCTGCCTGTTATTACGGCTTATCCCGGCTTATCAGCCGAAGGCGCAGAACAGAGAAGACGGAGTCAGCACTTGTTCAGAGCAAAGGGCGGAAGGGGGGAGAACCCACCTTCGTTTAATTCTTATATACACTTTTTGAAATCACAGATCATTGGAGAAAATTAACACTTCCGTCTTTAACTATATTGGTTACAAGAAATGTCCATCAAAAGGATCTGTGTCCATGGGAAAGGAATGTAAAAAGATAATTTTTACAACAACATAGCTATGTTTACAAAATCTCATCCTTGAAACTGTCTAACAGAGAAAGCTAGCTATTTTACAGTGAAAAATGGGCAACAGTCCTCCACCTACAAAAAACAAAAATGTGTGTAGGGAAGGAGGAAAATGGAACTGGTTTTGTTCTCAGACTTCTTGGAAAGTCATTAATGGCACACCATTCCTTTCATTGAACCAGTGCAAATTAAAATTTTTAATTTCCTTTAGACAAGAACAAATAAGTGCAGAAAGCTGAAATATGTCATGTACAGAGCACAGAAGATAAACATGTTTGTCAAAGAAATGGTGGTCTGAAAAGCTAATATGTAATTCAGGTATCATTTCAGAAGCCACATATTTGATGAACAAATTCTTTCACCCCATACTTCTCTCTTTCCTTACTCTACCCATCTGCAGAGTAAACATAACCATGCCAACCTCTAATCTGCATGTTGAGAGTAGTAATTACTCAATACCAGCATACCCTCAGAATGTTGTAAAGCGTTATATCAATATATCAATACTAATTATGCCCCATTATACCATGTAAGTTCAATTACTGAATGCACACCCTTAATTCATTACTCAGTTAGTCACACTAGCATTTAAATGATAGTAATTATAGTTAATTTACAACCCAAGTTATATAACAAAACTTTGAAAATGTCAAGAAACATGAAGATAAAAAAAATTATAAGGGAAAACGCTTTCACTTGCAACATCTTTTAAGAGAAAAATACCAAAATACTCTATAAACATTAGCAAGGAAAAAAAAATCACCCAACACTCTAACGAATGATGAGTTAGACATATGTTCTACTAATGTTGCAGATCAAAGATTTAAGATTTCTGTGAATTACAGAAACTACTTAAGGTTGTTGTGTGAATAGCTATAAAAGGTAGAAGGAAACAATATGATACCTGGCTTATTTTGTACTGTTTCAGCAGGCTTAACCAAAGAAGGTATTTCTTTGGATGTGCTCTCTCATATCAGAAAGAAAGTCAGTGTTTGATTCACACTGAAAGATTACATATAAAATAAACAAAATAAAGTGATTTTAAGACATCAGAGTAATTGGAATAAAATTAAAATACTTATTTGTATTCTAAAAAGTTGAAAACAATCTATTATAAGCTACAGCATACATTGCTATGTGCTATTATATGTTTTTTAGCACTATGAAAAATGCTATCTCTCTCTTCAAACTTTCCCTGTTTTGTTGCCTTAGTCATGATAGGTTAACACAGGCAATTGTGCAATACAAGTCAAACAAATAAAAATTTAATACCTCCTCTGATACAGGAGAATACTTATATTTGAAACAAGAATCTCTTTATCTTATTTTCTAATCAAAACATTTTATAAAGCACTGTAAAATGAAGTAGTTTCATCAAAAGATATGGTGCATGCAGCAGAAGCCAGCTTTTATTTTTATGAGTGGGTGCTCTATCAGTAAAAAAAAAAAAAATGCATTATTCAAAGCTACCATGATTTCTGATAAACTGCATTCCCAAGGAAAACACATCAACACATCTACATCTGACATCTAAATGACAACTGTCACTGGCTAACTGTTGAAATTGTACTGTAGCAAGTCAGTATTGTATCTGTGTAAAATCTTCTACAATCTGATGTTTATCTGCATGTTCTTACCAGTACCTCTGTCAAGAACTCCAGAGAAAATAGTTCTTGGCATCTTGAAACTGGCACACGTTTTAACACAACCTCCCAAACCCAGTAAAAGATGAGTGATCTGAGAATGACAGCCATTTTCAATAATACATGTAATAGTTCACAGGATTTCACTTTTCAAGATCAAGCATTCAGCTACATTATTGATGTGCTTTTCTAAATCTTTGACTGAAGTATATTGAGATAGACATAGAATTTCATCTGCACAGACTTTACTGCTTCTAGTCTAAACCTAAGATTAATTAGCCTTTGAAGGTTGCTAACGGTGAACAAAATAGTTTAATCTTTGGATTCTTAGAATTCTAGCTGACCAAAGTTATCATAGGTATTCATCAAACTGTAAATTCATTGCTGAATTTTTAGTAAAAGACTCATATTTGTCTGTAGAGTTACTGAGGTCTGCTGTCATTAGGATTGCAGTCACAGGCTCTTGAGTCATTAAATAATTTGATGTTCACTGTATATTGAGAACTATTATAAACTATACTACACTGAAGCACTTAAGATAATGGATTTTTTTATATATAGAATTAATATTAGAGTGTTCTCACCATGCTTCATGTCAGTTTTCCTCACCCAAGTCTTTTACAGGTTTGAAAAAAAAGTAATTACAGTGTTTGAAAAAGAATCTGTTTAGTCTTAGTATTTAGCCTTAGCAAAAATACGCACAGTGGGATAGTCAAGGGTGTCCTCTGATGATTTCCTCCTCAAGTGTCCAATTTCACTGTTATGACAGACATAAAAACCTGTGTAGACTTCACTTCCTGGCACAGATCAAGCTGTAGAACTGTTCATTAATTAAGATTTATTAATGAAATTAAAGCTAAAAGATAGGCCTTCCTCATACATTACCTCTATCTTCCTAGGCAGAAAAAATGTTTAACAAATGCACATGATCAAAATCCATAGTGCAAAAAAATTAATTATCTAAAATCTTTCTGATTTATCTTAACAGAGCAATCACATAAAATTAAACAGCATAATAATGATAATGAAAAAAACCCAAACCAAAATATAAATGGTAGCTGTCACAGGACTGAATAAACTTTTGAAGGACTATTCTGCCCAAGATTTCTTGCTATGTTCTCCACACCAGAATGCAAGAGTCTTTAAATAAGCAATGCCTATATGTTTTTCACGTGTTCACTTCAAATAGTGCCACTGCCACTGCCACTTCATGGTATCGTGACAACTGCTGGCAATGGGATGTCCTGATTTGGCAAGATTTTTATTTCTATACTGGTTTAAGAGGTCAAGTTAAAAAGAGATACTTTCTGATAAATCCTGAAGGATTTGAGGTCTCTGGCAGCCCAGTTCCTATTAATTGTTACATGAATAAGACATCTGGATTTGAAACCTGTTGTAAAACTATGAAAATCAACTTCCCAACTTTTGCTGAAGTTAGTATTGAGAGGATCAATTTGACAATAATTTTCAGGAGCATAACAGACTACTTTTTTTTCCTCAGATGTCACAATCATCAACTAGATTGCAAAGATCACCTAGAAGCATTAGTGGCAAAAACCTCAAACTGCTTATGTCAGTTAAAATAACAGTTTCACCCTTCTGTGAACCAATTGCTCAGCTTATATAGGCCACACATAGTAGCTGGAACTTGACAGCAACAATTCAGAAAGCAGCTTAACACTGATTTTAAAAAAAAATAGGAAGGGGAAATAAGAAAGGAAAGAACTAAGTAAATGCTTTTCCTCAATTTATTTCAATATCTTTATAAGACTGTATAAGGATATATTCTAGTTTTTTTTTCCTATTGTTACTGAAACAAGATGGAAAATTTTTCCATGTTGCACCTAAGTTTAGCCAAATGTAAGCTTGCTGACTTTTTTTCTGTTCCATAGTCCCTTTATTATGGTCCCCTAAGTATTTTCTAATATTACCTTGACTTGGTGGCCACAGGCAAAATCACACACAAAGGAAAAGGCATAAGTTAGGGGGAAGTCAGGTAGTCCCTTGATACCATTGACAGCTTTGGATTTACAACACTGGGAGGAACTTCAGAAGTGCTGTGGAGAACATCAGGGGTTCCGAAAATTTCAGGTCATATGTCAAGATGTTCAATAGGTGTGATGCACAGCCCACAACACCCTGTCCACATAGCTACAGTAAGAGTTGCATTTTGCAGTTTCATGGATAAATAGAAGATACACATTCAACTGTATTTACAGAGTCACAGAAGAAAATAATTTTTGAGGAAGGTAATAACTATACTCATTACAAAACCAGAACACAATAAGCTCACAAATAGGAGACAAAAAAAAAAAAATTATACATTTTCTTGCAAGAATGGCACTGAAACTAAAGTCTCAAATTCAGAGAAACAGCTTCATTTCAAAAGGAATGCAGGAAAAAAATTAATATTTTTTCAAAATAGAAAGAGTGCCATACTGAACAAAAGATGAACTCAGATATTTATACATACATACATGTAACAGTATTTTAAAAATCTATTTTAGAAAAAACTATAATGCTTTTTGTCTAAGGTAGAAGTAATGAAATTCCCCTTGTAAAATTAATTCAGAAGAATTTTGTAAAACAGTACTTGCCATTTATACCTAGGAAAAAACTACAAAATCAATATATTTGATTTTCGAAAGTTTCTAATGTTTTACATTAAACTCCATTATGGTAGATTTTGACATTTCTTTTTAAAATAATTCTAAATATTGAATCAACTGGAAAGCATGTAATATTTCATTCTCAGTTTGTTAAACATCTTTGTTCTTTCTGCTTCCAGGAGCTATGTACAATGAATTGATCTGATAGATCTGGTTTCTATGTTAGCATGAAACATTAAATGTACATAGGTAATTTATGAGAGGACAGTACCATGACATAAATGGCACAGTGCTACACTTTGCAAAATTCTTCTTTATTCTCAAGACCTGCATTGTCTACAAACTTGCTTATATGGAAATGACACTTTTTGGAACACAAAAGAGAAAAAGAAGCCAGAGCATGTTGCCCAGACCATGTCTGTTTAGGTTGTTTATTATTATTATTATTATTATTATTATTATTATTATTGTTGTTGTTGTTGTTGTGTTGTTGTTGTTGTTTTATAATTAATAATAAAAATAATAATAAAAATTTCAAGCTTTTCCTTATGTTTAAATGGAATTTTGTGTATTTTACTTTGTCTTTATTGCCTCTCGCCTTGCCAGTCCAAAAACAAAAAACAAAAAACAAAAAA
>VZRZ01004921.1:628994-651949 GCA_013398175.1 Climacteris rufus
GTAGGGGATTTGCACACCTCAATAAGATTCTCCCAAGCCTTCTCTTCTCCAGCCTGAACAATCCCAGATCTCTGTCTTTCCTCAGGTCAGATGTGCCAAGCCCTTAACCATCTTCGTGGCCCTTTGCTGGGCTCATTTCTGTGTGTCCATGTCTCTCTCTCATACTGAGGACCCAGACTGGACACACCACTCCAGGTGTAGTCTCACCAGTGCTGTGTAGGAGTGAATAATGGTCTCCCTCAACCTGCTGCAGGACTCTGCGTAACGTAACTCAAAATGCTCTTGGTCTCCTTTGCCACAAGGACATATTGCCAAGCCCTGGTGAACAAGTTGCCCAAAAGTTCTTCTCTGCAGAGCTGGTTTCTCCATTACTGGTGCCTGGGGCTATTAATTCCCAGATGCGAGACTTTGGATTTCTCTCCTTGAGCTTTATGAGTGTTCTGGTTGCCTATTTCTAGATCCTTTGTAGATCCCTATGAATGGCAGCCCAACCATCTGGTATATCAGTCATTCTTCCAAGTTTTCTATCATCTGGAAGCTTGCTGAGCATGCACTCTGTTGTCCAGGTCATTAATGAAGACACTAAATACCTGTTTGGTACTTCAGCAGTGATGGACCTCCAGCAAACTGAGTGTCTTTTCCAAGTTTTAACTTTCAGTTCAGCAGTAGACTGGAAAAGCGAACATGGAGTCACAAAGGATAACTCATGCACAGAGTTTTCACCTTTATTCCCTCCAAAATGAAATGAGGAAACTGTTCTCAACTCCATGATCAGAATCTACTACTAGAAGGGTAGTACCAAATTGTTTTTCACTGACACATGTGCACATACACATACCCACAGAAGGAGCTAACCAGAGAAAGCTTTAGTCTGCAAGTCACCTAACATCAAATTTACGTCCTTTAAAAAAATTATTTCATCAAAAATTAATGGATTTCATCAGGTTTACTCTAGGGGAAGGAAGAGTTCACTCACAGAAACACAAACATACAAAGTGCAAGTTCATGGAATACCTGATAATTAAGCCCTATTTACACTATAAGGTGTCAGATGCAATATTTCAGGGTCTACATAGCACAGATATGTACATATTGCAGTATCAAACATGGCCTACTATTTATCTGCTGGCAACTTTTTTGTTCAGACTGTCTTTGTTGGGCCTCCTTGCAATTTTTTCTTTAAAAAATGCAAACAAACAAAACCCCACAGCCTTATCTTCTTGCAGAAATAAAGCTGTTATGTTTATTTTTGCTATCTTAATTTCATACAATCCCAGGATCAGAAAAAATCTCTTTCCTGTTACATGCTAGTTTCTATATTTGTGCACACATAAATCATTGCAATATTTTCTAGATAAAATGCTTAAACTGTATCACTTTTGAAAGATACAGCTTTCTTGTTTTACAAGCATTTACCCAACTATGTCAGTCCATCTCTAAAGATGTGCAAAATTGTATAGGATTGAAAGCTATGAAAATCATTTAGGAGTATGCAGCAACCTTAAAACTTTAATACATCTTTCACATTAAGATTGATATTTTAATTTTCTTTTGCAGGTAATAACCAAAGATTGATGAATTTTATTTTCAGTGTGTTTACTTTTATTATGTAATAAATGTCTTGCTGTTGGGTTATAAAACCATAAAAGTCAATATCGTACAAACAACGCCAGAAAACTCTCAAGTGCAAAGGTAATCTGAAATGAGAGCTAAAACTTTCTATTTCCTCATACTTAGTTTGCCTCAGATGTACTACACACTTTCCTAAGTGAACTGGGATCAATGAGCAATATTTTGAGTTTTTGGATCTCCCTTCTTGAAAGAGGAGAAGAACAAGTGGAGCATGACAGTCCAGGACAAGGTTATAAAAAGCATTTGAGGCTGTGCAAAATTTACAAACAGAAATTCTTGCCAGCTATCAGAAATCAAAAGTAATTAGTCATTCTCTTAAAAATATAAAAATAAGGCTCTTCCATCTCTTCTAAAAGGTTCAGTGTATTCTGTGGTCTGTCTTCCACTTTGTTGGTACTACCACTTCCAGAAGTGTGTACAGTATCTGCTCTTCTCATTCTAAGAAAGACCTTCTGGCAATGAAGGAACTCCTGTTTTCTCAACTATCCTTCCACAGCATTACTTCCAAGGCGTCAACCACAAAAATGTAATTGGCAGACTACCTCTAGCTCGTCACCTCATGCATGATAACAAATAAACTGAAAAAATTATCTTTTTTAACCTGTCCACTTTTGAGGATTCCATTATACAAAAGACATTCATAAAAAGCAAGTCCATCCTGTCCTTGAAAGACCAGAGGACATGAAGGTAAAAACAACAATATCTCTGTGTGTTAAGCAAGGTACTTATCAAGAAAAAAGATAAATACAAGAAACTGTTATGACTTTATTTGGAGGCCTGCATATAAATCTGATTACCCATGTTCAAATTAGAGTAATTGAATATGAAGCAAATGCAGAGCAGGACTCCTTAAGTGATAAAGATCTGGAGAGCTTTTAAGAAGATACTGGAAAATTTTTGCAGTCATAATCTGAGCAATTAAGATTAAAATGCAGTCACTATGAAGACACTGGAAGGCAAACACCAGGTTACAAGAAATATTGTACCATCTGAAGGTGAGGCTGGGGAAAAAAAGGAGAAGAAATAACAGTTACAAGCAAGTTGAAAATGAGAAGCATTCTAAGTGAAACAATAAACTATGGGATAGTTTCCATGAAGAATCCTGGGGGTAGTATGACTAGTTTGAAGTTGACCTAAATTTATAAAACAATTTTAAATAACAGTCACTCCCTGTCAGATCAAGAAATAAAGAAGCTTCCTCATCTGGCTGACATAACTGGACACAAAAGGTCTCGAAGACCCACATGCAGATGTAGTATCCTGTCAGCCTGCCAACACACAGGTATTTGGGTCTGACATATCTTTTCATTGAGACATGTAAAATTGAATTTGACAAAAAATAAGAAAGTTAATTGATTTCTGATTTTACAAGGAAATGCACAGTTATTTCAAGATGGAAGACAGGAATATACCAACATACTATTATCTTGGTATATGAACATGAAAAAGAATATATTGCCCAATCAAGATTTTTATATTCTTGTTACTATTAAAAAAGCAGTGGAGCATGAAAAGATTTACATATCTCTTATACAAGTATACATACATTTTATAAATCTAGCCATCTGAAGCCTATTTTTTCTATAATTTGTTTTTCCTGGGATCCCTTGACACATGAGTCTGTTCAACCCAGGTGGAGAATTATGGTACTAAGATGAAAGAACAAACTTACACTTAATGAGGGCAAGAGAACAAGATACATGCTACAACTATACAGATGAATTGTGACTAAAACTCTTGGAGAGAGATTTCACAAACAGATATTTTCTTTATTGTTCCCAACATTCTCTGAAATAATTGTTGCTACTAAATGAAATCAGATTTTGAATTATTAAGACCTGCCATACAAGGAAAGGACAGTAATTTTAAAAGAATAAGGCATGAGCCCACTCTTCTTTAAGTTTTAAAATTGCAATAACATTGTATACATATCTTGCAGATACACTCCAAATAAATCTTATTAAATATAATCAAAATGCTTTATGTTTCAGCAAAATGTAGTCAATAAGAAAAAATCTTTAAATCTGAACAGATAAAGATTAATGCAAAGTATCCATTTCTAGCATTATTCGACAAATACAAACCGTGGGACTTGTATGTACCACATTTCTGTTCTTAAGCCTAACTATTTACAGGTAATGGAAAACCATATAGGACTGAAAAATAAGAAAGGAAGTAATGGAGGATTAAGTTTGCAAAAGATCAGCTTCAGTAATAGATACACTACTGATGATTTATAACACCAGCTTGCCATCATATCTGCAGACTCTTGTTACTAATTAAAGTAAGGCAATATTCTTTCAAAACCCACTTGTTTCCTTTTCTCTCTTTCTTTCATTTTTTTCCTTCTTTCTTTCACCTCAATTTGCTGTTTATTGAGACTACAAAAGGCCCCAGGGACAATTTGCCCCAGAACCAGGAGTGCTCCCTGCTCTGGCTCAGGCACTCTTTCACTTCTGCCACTGTGATGGCTTTTAGCAAAGCTGGACAGCGGGGTCTTGCAAGCTTTCTGCAACTATTCTCTCATGTTTTCATAAGTGGCACTCTGTTGCTGTCAGAGACTTGAAACTTTATCTTGCTAACAGACAATCATAAGGCAAACTTTTAACAGGAATTCAATATGACATACAAGCCTCTTGTCTATGCCTGCAATTTAAAAGGAAAGGAATTGACTTGTAGTTAGGTCCTGAAAATGTAGCATAGCAAATGTCATAGCCACTAACTTTTTCTTCTTATCCCTTAGAGATATGGTATCTGGAAAAAAGGCTCTGTCCTGTCCTATTCCCTAGTCAGTACTAAGAATTGTCTTGGACACAGGTTAAAACCATGCCAGGAGTCTGTCCATATGGATGACAGTACCGCAGTTCTCAAGCCCCTGCAGTCCATGTCCTTCCAGTTTCCTGCACGAATGTTGACATTTTTTTCTCTCTCCTAGTTCAACACTTTGTTCTGTTGCTGTTGTCAGAAATCCCTGTGATAACAGAAATTCAGCAGTGCCTTTTTCAACTTGTCCTCGTTTGTTCTTAGAAATGGCAATAGAAAGGTATGTAAGTTATGAAGACTTTTGTCTGGTTAGCATTTGCAGGCTCATATTTCAACAAGGATGTCACATAACTTGCTCACGACTTTGGCTATATGGAAAAATAGCAGTATCAGGGCAGGAGAAGAATCTGCCATCTCAAAAGCTTCAGCTATAGAAGAGTTATAAGTAACTTGCTACCTGGGAACTCCTCAAGTAACATCCATTTAAATGTGCAGCATTTTGTGGACCTAAATCAAACAGAAGTATTTTGCACTTCACAAAATTATCATAATTTGGATGAAAATACGAATTTTAATGTGCATTTAGAGAGGTGAGAGTTTATAAACTGTCATGACTCATATGACTTCAGGGGGAAGAAAGGATTCCCAAATGTATTGGTTTTATGTGTGTCTCACAACATGCAGAATAACCAGCCAAGGTAAGGCAGAGAGTGTTCTTTAAAACAGCAAATTCTGTCACCAAACCTTTGTTTTAACACAAACACTTTAACACTTTGTTTTAACCTTTGTTTCTGTTGCTTATTTATGGTGGTGCCTTGTGCTGTCCTCTTGTTTCTTACAGTGGCTTATACAACCAATCTATGAATAAGTGCAGAGAACTTGTCTGGTTTTGAAAGGAAAAAAAGTCCGTTCAACACACATGTAATTGCATGTTTGGCAGGATGACTAAGCAGCAGTGGGTAACACCACTGAGATGCTGGTTAGGTACAGTGTGGGAATAAGAATGAAGAGCAGCAAGAAGAAAACAAGTTCAGATAGCAAAATGAACCACACTATGAAATCATAATCTAAAGTTCTTAATGACACTTGCTTTCTGTAAGGTAACTTCCTTGCATGGTAGGTAGAACAAATATCTGGTAAATGGGGTCATGCACAAATAGGACGCAGAGAAACAAGAACAGAAAGAAGGTCAAATCCCTACATAAGCAATTTCACATTATGTTGTTCATGGCACCCTAATTAATCAGAAAAAAATAATATTTTAGGGAGTGAATAAACAGAGCCTTAAATTGGTTTTGGTTTTGGTTTGTTTTGGATTTTTTTCCTGAATTTTTTTTCCTCAGTAAAGTGAAATAGCATTTTTAGGACTTCTGAAATCTCTGTCATATAAGTATGTTGCCCTGAGTTTTGCAGTTCTTCGATGTTTTCATTCTTCTGCAACAGTTTATCATACACTCTCTGTAAACATAGCCATGTTTTTGTAACTGTTTCCTATTGTTTGCATTCCTTTCTCCTAGGCAGAGAAATCTGATGGATATTTCCTTTGACCAGTGTGATGGAGAGGTGGCTATTTCTCCCTCCAATCCACTGTGGTTTCTAGAGGTTATAAAATAAAGTGCAAGGCCAGTCCTGCCCAGGTTTTTGGCCCACAGGTCCAGACTCTCTCTCTTCAACGTGTCTGCGTCTTTCTTTCGTGTCCTGAGTGCGACATAAGTACATATTTTAGCATGTATTTATTAGGTGACATTATGTGATATTCCCGGAAATTACCTATGGCCCATCATGCAAATTCATCCTAAAGTGCTTTTTAGTTTGGGTTTATTGGGGTTTTTTTTTAGTAGTCAGTTTTGACATGAGAAATCTTAAAAGCTCCTTCAAAAGCCCTCAAGCTTGAATCATTCCAGGCTGATGTCTGCCGCGGGTAGTAAGCGTGAGTAACTCGGAGCCTTTTGCATCGGTCTCGTTTTCCTAAATGAAGCGACTCGGGCTTCATCTAGACTCTGATCTGGAGGCGAGCCGGGCATCAGAACTCCCGCAGAATCTTGGCTTAGCTCACGCACAGCGGTTTAATTTATGCAGGGAAGCAAAGAGACAAGAAAGTGTTCTTTTCTGCTTATTGCCACCAGGATTTTATTTACTGGTTCATGGTACGAAAAAGACAAAATCAAAATGGAGGTCCAGGCATTTTAAGATGGAGGCGAGGGGAGGGCAGTCGGGAGAGCCAATCACTGCGGAGAACCACAATGATTGACAGGGGCGCTGGCCAGTGAGTCGGCTGTCTGCACCCGGCATGGGAACCAATGAGCTGTTCGCCTGGGCGGAGACAGACCCTGCCGAGCGGGGGCTGCGCCACCCCAGCTGCTGCGCGGGGGGAGGAAAGGACCGGCTGTCCCGGCCTGGCGGGGCCGGGCCCAGTCGTAAGCCACACCCAGAGGCACCGCAACAGATGTCCCTGTATATCCATTATGTGTGAGCACTCTGCTAAAATTCCTGCTGCACTGACTGGACAAGGAAGCAGGGGTATAAAAAAAAGTTATTTAAATCCACTGCAAACCTAAATTAAGTGCTGTGGTGTTAAAAAAATGCTTCTTTTATTTGCATTCTGTATTAAAAGACAAGAAGTGGCAAAGTGGCATGATATCCCCTTAACCAAAAACATGATTTAGAAAAAGGAAACAAAAATATTAAACTAGAGATGTCACAGGCTCAGTCTTCTTATAATGACCTGTATTTTTTTTCCCCAGGAGAAGAATGAGATTGCTAAGAGTAAAACCTATAAACATTGTTTACTAAGTAATAACTTTGCAAGGAACTGGAGACTGACAGTGAGTGAGTGGACAGATTTCTCTAGACATTTCCTCTGAAACATGTGTTGTAAAATTCCCTTGAAATTTCTAAAGCACTTGGCTCCTAAGACTTTAATCTGATTTGCATTAGATCTCAGTGATTCTTAATGAGCAAAGATTTCCTAACCTGTAGTCACAAATCACAACTTTTTTTTTTTTTTAATCTTAAACCCATTTCAGAGTCCACACAACATTCCACACCCTACTGAAGTCTTTATTGGTTCAATTTGTAGTTTATTTGTTCAATAAAGGTTTAATCAAAACTTAATCTGTAGAGGGCTAACACTCAGGACCATTTGGATCTGGACACTAGATTCTAATTCACTTCTTCTTATGAGATTGTGACTGTAACTGACACTTGCAGACAGACACTTTTAAAAAATTTCTATGCATTCTTCAACTCTGCTATTCTTTTGGGACTCCAACACCATCAATGTGGTAAAAAAATGAAAAACAAAACAGAAAAAAACTCACTAATTCTTTGTAATACTTTTATGTAGTATGACTTTCTGTCCATTTTGGTTGCCATCGTGTATTTTTACCATAAGCTCAAAACAGCACATAGAACACCAGACAATATTTTCATACACCTCAGTTTGTCACAATCTTGGCAGCAAAATTAGTATTGTGCCTATTTAAACAATGAAGCCATCTGTGAGGCTGATCACAGAATCACAGAATTAACTAGGTTGGAAAATATCTTTGAGATCATCAGTTCCAAACTATGACCTAACACTACCTTATCGACTAAACCATGACACTGAGTGCTATATCCAGTATTTTTTTAAACACCTCCAGGGACGGTGACTCCACCACCTCCCTGGGCAGCCCATTCCAGTTGTAAATCACTGTTTCAGTGAAGAATTTTTTCCTAATGTTTAGCCTAAACTTTCCCTAGTGCCACTTAAGACTGTGACCTCTTGTTCTCTCAGTGGTTGTCTGGGAGAAGAGACCAACCCCCACTTGACTACAACCTCATTTCAGGCCTTTGTAGAGAGTGATAAGGTCTCCCCTAAGCCTCCTTTTATCCAGGCTAAGCAACGTCGTATCAAAGGAAGTTTACTGCAATACTCAGTGTGCAGATTGTCTGGTACCATTTGTCTAAAACATTATTTACTGGAAGCAAGGGAAGAGAGCTTAATACCGAAACTGTTCGAAAACTCATTAATTTCATGTTTGTTTCTGTACTGCAACTGTGCAAGGGGGTACGGGTGATCTCTAAATCAAAAAAAAAAAAAACAAAAAAACCCCAAAAAAACAACAAAAAACCCAAGGCTCTTCTACTCAAAAACCCCAGACAACTGTGTTTCACTGGAGATCATGTTGCAGAGACTTCACATACATGTGAGTCACTGGATCAGGATAAGGAGAGATGATGACTGCACTATACACTAAAACAGAATGGAACTGAGGCCAGCTGGCATATTATTATTAAACTTTCTGAGCCTGCAAAACAGGATGGCTGCGTCCAGATTGCCTGTTCAGAACAGTCACCAGGCTGTACCAACTTCTGAATCATTGCCAAGAATTATTCAGAAAAGTGCTATTTGGCCCAAACAAAACTTGTGCTGTCATCCATCTAACAACAACATAAAGGGCTGTTAGTGCCCCTGCCCACCTCCTGACAGAGGGTAATATTCTGGTATAGATGAAGACACTGGAACTGTATTGACTTCTCATGCATCCCAGAGTATCAGCAGCTACTGTGGTAGATGGAACTAAACTTCTGGATGTCTGTGTGATGACTCTTTTATTCCTTTGCTATCGGTCCGAGAGCACTTCACTCCTGTTTAGTTTTTTAATAATGCTATGATACATCCCACAGTAAAGAGAAAAAAGCACTAAGATCATCGTTCCCTTTACAATTATTATTTCAGGGGAGAAACAATGAAATTGTCTCTGCTGCCATCTCTGACAGAATAGGACAACCGTCTCACATACAACCAAGGAGCTTTTGGGGTTTATTTTCAAAATACAGATATTCCCACCTGCTTAAATATACAAACAATAGAAAATTTAAAAACAGCTAAAAATATATCCCCACAGGATACGAAAGAATGAAGCAAGGATAAAATCTGCACTGTACTGATAGCAAATATGATATCTAGGCAAATTCAAAAGACTTAAATAGATCAAATAGACTGGTTTTTTTTCCCCTAAGGGTTTTATATAACTCTGTTGCCTGGAGATTTTAAGCTGTTTTACTTAGGGCCTTGTATGGATTTCACAAGTCTGAAAGGCACCAGTTCTCACTGCAGTGCCCGTCTAAGGTGTAGCCTGGCACATAAATTTGCTTCACATAAACCCTGGGAGAGGAAATGATTCTATGTATCTCTCTGCTAATACTAACCTAATAAATTTTCTCCCCAAAAAGCCGTTCTGTAATCTGCCAGCTGGTAAGTGACAGAGAAGTGAAAGCTTTATATTCATCCGGTAATCACAGCAGCTCTTTTTTGATAAACTACTTTTCAATTTACAAAGAGCTTGTCAAGGTGGTAGGTAAAATCTCAAGAGACACACACGCTGTGCCTTCATCATTCACCTACATTTTTAATGTGGCTCCAAGGCTGGCTGTGAAATACCTCCCAACAATATAAAAAGTCTTTATGAAACCAACAAAATGCTTCAAATTATTAAGTGCCACTTCAGTATCTTCAATATGTGGCTTTCATGGGTATTAAAAATCTTCATGGTTTCTGACAGTTGGAAAATCATTTTCAGAGTTTGTTGGAACTTATTTTAGATGCCGAACGCTGAAGCAATACAGGTATACTAATAATGCTGTAAGAATTACTGCACATTGAATTGCTCCTCAAAATACATCCATTAAGAACTAAAAAAATAATTTACTAAATGTACTTTGGAAAACCTATTCTTATGGAACATAAGCAATGTGGTAGCTGTTTAAAACATTATGTCTTACACAAGTAGGTAACAGAAAAGACATTTTTCTTTGTTTTATATGACATACCAAAATCTGAAGGAAAATTCCAGAGTTTCAATTTCAGATGTGCAATGATCTTATTGGCAAAATTAAACAGCATGAAATAGCTTATTTGAAAATAAAACATTTTGAGTTTTTATATCTCACAGTTACTAAATTACTTTCTCCAAACAATGAGATGTAGTCTCTGCATCTAATAGGGTGAGATTTAGAAAACTCATGGGTTTGTCTTTTATTTGAAACAAGTCACAATGCAGTGTCATATTTGTATTCATGCTTATCTTTAATCATTAATGTTTAGTCAAAGAACTCAGACAGAAATTCAAATTATATACAGACTAGATATCTAAATCTATCAAATACAAATTGTAAAGAAATAAAACTGCTGAAAAAGTAATTGTCAAGAATCAAGGGGACATTTTTCTTCCAGTATTTTGGTTGATCAAAACACTACTAACACTGATGATCTTCATGAAAAAAAAGGTCTCCTTAAGAAAGATATGGACTCCTTTTGGGCAATGTATTTCTGACATTCTCATGTGTAAATAAAATACAAATGGATAGAGAAGCTGGTCATAAAGGTTGTCCTAGAATCAATGTACTTCAGGATAGACTTGTGCAGTCGAAATATTTTCTTCTGACTGATCCCACATGTTCCCAGATAAAGGTGATTTAATACTGCTGAGATTTAAAGCCTCTGTTGTAAGGGAGTTTGGCATTTACAAAGAGAGTATTATTTAAAACTCATCAGAGCATCTAAACGTAGTCATGGGCACAGACTGCAAACTGTCCCAGCAGCATGCTGCCCAACTAGTGGCAGGTTTCAGGTGCCAGCCTAGGGGCCCCAAGAGCATCCTCACCAGAAGGTCTGGCTGCTGGGGCTCAGGGCTTTTCCAGAGAGCTCCCAGAAACACTGCTGATGTCCCAGCCTTGTCATGAGCCTGTGCTCTGTCCACCCACACCAGGGCTGGGCCTATCCCAGGACACCACCTTCAGCCCTGTCCTGCCCCCCCAGGCTTTTGCTGGTGAGGCCCCTGACCCAACCCAGGCAGCCATGAAGCACAGATGGCCCTTGCTGCTCCCTCATATTCACAGTAAAAGTCTTGGTAATAAAAGTCTTGATTTTGTTTCTAGAACTTGAGAACACTTGTTCTATTTCAAGACAAGGTAGGTTGCTTCTTACAACCAGCGTAGTAGTTTTCATGTAATACCAGGGTAATGTCAGCAATTCAATCTATAGCTTCCACACCTGAAAAACTCTAACAATACAAGTTATGAGACACAAATCCAAATAAATGCTTTGGTTTACAGAGCTTAATGTATTGCTGCATGAAACTCACACACAGCTGGACTATGGGTCTGCATATGAAGAAGGAAAAACAAAAAAAACCTAAAAATACATACTTCCAGGCACTGTTTGTGGCTTCCAGCTTTTCCCATGTAATCCATTAGATCATAACCATCATACATTATTTCAAAGTAGTCTTTTGTGTATGAACTTCCATTCTCTGTCCATATAAACACTCATGCATATACATAGCCACTGATGAAATTTTCAGATGAGCTTAGAAGGAATTTTAATGTTCCTTTGTGATAATTGCAATCTGGAGCCCAGATTCACAAGGGGAGGAATGGAAGTGACACACCGCATAAGATACAAGGGACACCACAAAACAAGCAAAAAATCCCAAAACAAAACACTTTTTCTCCATTGCAATACTTTAGTTCTGAGAATTTCTAGCTCTTTTGAGAACTTGTAGGTCTTGTCAGGAGCTTTTATCAGGAAAATACAGGCTTAGTTTACATACCACTTACAGGATTTTTAAACTCTTCCAAAAATAAGAAAAATAGGATTACTGTAGGAAATTAGGATACTTGTAGATGTTTTAGATCAAATATCTCAGGTGACCTTAAAATTTCCTGTAATAAACTACCAAGTGTTATGCAGTTACTCTATTTGAACCAAACGCCTTGTATAGTAAAAATGTAATTCCCATAAATGGAGATACATTTTATAAAAGGCATAAAGCACTGACATTTTACTTCAGTACTTTTAGTCAAAGTGTATATCTAATTTTGTACTTGAAATTTTAGTTACATTCTGCAGCTAGTCTTTCTTGCTGAGGTTCTGCTAGCATAACTGTTCTTCTGTTTTTCTCTCTGTGAAGGTACATGTACTTTCTAATCAAATATTTCCATCAGCTGCATGTGCAGTGGATGGGAAGGGACTGACAAATTATTTTCCCCAAGCTCAATTCAAGAATAAAACACCATTTCTCACTTTCAATTTTTGGTGTAATTTTATTTCCTCCATCCCATTCCAAGGTGTTGACTTCTTCAAAAACAATAAAAAAAAAAAAAAAAAATTAAAAAAAAGAGCAAGAGAGCAAGAAGAGCAAGAGGAAGCTCCAGCATTTGTTCTTTCATTGGAAATTCACATTATGTGCATCAAATATGCTTATTTACTTAAGGATAGGTTTTAGCTCAGATAGATGTAAATATCAAAGGTAGAAGAAGACTGGAAGAAAATTATCAGATAATTCTTATAATTCCAAATTCATAGTCAAGTAAATAGACAACTTTTTATTTGAGAATTTTTTTAAGATTCTGTATTTTTTCTATACACCTATAACTGCCATTCTGAACAATGACCCCTGCAGTTCACGGGGAATATGGAGAACAACTGCTGAATTTCTAGTCAAAAATCTTTTCATGTCTTAAAAAGGAGCTGGTCATTGGTTTCCCTGGAATGAAGAAAGAAGTGCAACACAGACTCCACTAAATTACTGGTAACAAAGGATTTGAAACAGCCGTCTATGGATGCAAAATGCAATTCTCAAGAAAGCTGGTATCAACAAGTATAAATGAAGTGCGAGCTCATTATTATTTTCAAGGAAAGATGCTGAAGGTGCTTGAAGTCAGAAAAAAGTCAAATAGGGATTCTGACACAGCAGAGTATCCTCATTTTAGAGATGGATACTAACTGAAGATTGACATAATTATTGCCTATTTTCTTTCTTGACAAAAAGTATGGATAAATAAAATTCATCAGCAATCATTTTGTATTCCTCCTAATCATGTGGGGAATCGGTGCAAGGCTTTGGTTCCCATGTTTCTCAATCCTAAATACAACAAAATACTCAGAGGATATACATCTGAAAACAATCAAATTCCTGTTCCCCATGTTTCTGAGAATTTGGAAAGGAGGTAATTTGTCCCTTTCAGGAAGGAGAACATTCCTTCAGGCTGTTGCTGATACAACTTCTTGGTGTCTTTATTATTTAGAGAGCATTTCTAATGTTGTTAGTGCTACTAATACTACTATTACTATTATTATTATTATTTAAAACCCAGCTAAAAATTCTTGAGAATAGCTTTTTAGAATAAATTACTAAATTCAAGTCAAATTGATAGAAAAGAAAAAACATATGCTTGAAGAGTATTGTGATACAAATTTTAACTGGCTATCAAAGCAAGCTCGCATTGTACATTTTCTTTTTATTTTAAGTACTCTATATTATAAATAAATGTACTATTTAAACTGCTTTATATGTTATAATATAATTTACATACTTTATTAGGAAGCTATTTTCCTTTACTAAGTGGTATCAAGATCAGATACAATGAAAGTGAAGACCTACACAAAATCAAAACTTTACAAGAGGTGGTTGGGAGCAGGAAATAAGTCCCAGTGAGGACTCCCTCCCCTATATTTATCATTTTGCATTAAAGGTTGCCTGCTTTCTCCAAGTCTTTATGCTATAATTTCTTACATATTTATATGTTGCTATATAATACTCCAAAGTGAAATTAATACAAAGGCAAATATCCTACTAACGCTGGCTCTGGGGGCCTGCTCAAGGCCACTCAGTGTTAGTCTGGGAGTGACCCTGGTTTCCTGGGGGCTGCTGATTGCAGTTTCCCCAAACACAGGGCATCCTCCGACAGCTCTTTTAGTGCTGGCTCCTCTGGATGAGAGAGAGCCCTGGGCTGATGTCATGGGTGCAGGTGAGAACAAAGGCCAGAGAGAAGGGCCTTGGTGTGATTTCCAGCTCTTTTATTTCCTGGGGAGAAGCAACAGGAAAGGCGGGACAACAGGTAATATAGTAACTAACCAAACATGTAAACGAAGTTGCAAAGGATGCTGGGGGTTAACCAAAAAGCTCACCCTGACAACAGAGTGTGACTCAGGCAGTGGCAGGCTCAGGCTGCCCCCACCAGTCTTGAGCCTCTGTGGCTGGGGTTTTTGCCACATGTGCAACACATTCTACTGCCTTCACTGGGGAGAAAGATTTAATTCAGGGTATTTCACTCTGTAACAGCATTACCTGACAGCTCTTCCATCTACAGAGAAGTTTCCTTTGCATACTAACAGAGCATCCAATTAAGCTATGAGAAACAAAAGGTTTCTCTGTAGTTCTTGCAATTTAAAGAGATGATTAAGGAACTTCTGAGGCATACAGAGGTATAAAATAGCAAAAGAAAAGGATGTTAACAAGGCCAGAACTATACAGATAGAGCACAAGCCATACTATCTAGCCAGGATTTGATCTAACTGTTCAGCAGATTACAATTACGGATAAAAAGCTATAAACATTTCCAATTTTAAAAGCTGATATATTGTAAGATTTAAAGTAAAATAAGAACTTACTGTAGAAAAAAACCAGTCTCTAAGGAGCATCTCCACAGATATATTTTAACTTCAAAATAATACTTTTCATAATTTCAAAATAAGTTGATTAGAGACACAATTAGGAAAAAAAAGTTTTTGCAACATTTTTTACTAAAGACATGATACCATTTAAATGGGAACTTTAGGTGTATGCTAGTTTTGACTCACATAGAGCTATCTTTTTTCATAGCAGCTGCTATGTTTTGGTTTTGTGCTGAAAACAGTGTTGATAACTCAGGAATGTTTTAGCTATTGCTGAGCAGTGCTTGCCCAAAGTCAAAGCCTTTTCTGCTCTTTGCACTACAGCAAACAGGCTGTGGGTACACAAGAAGTTGGGAGGGGACACAGCCAAAACAGCTGGTCCTGACGGACCCCAGGGATATTCCACACTATATGGTGTCATGTTCATCATATAAAGAGGGGAGAAGAAGAAATAGATGGGGGATGTTCAGAGTGATGGCTTTTGTCTTCCGTAGTCACATTGCACATATAGAGCCCTGCTTTCCTGGAAACGGCTGAACACCAACCTGTACATACAAAGTGGTGAATGAATTCCTTATTTTGCTTTACTTGCATATGCAGCTTTTGCTTTGCCTATTAAATTGTTGTTATCTCAACCCGTGAATTTTTTCATTTCTACTCTTCTGACTCTTTCCCTGTCCCACTGGGGTGAGCAAGCCAGTGAGTGGTTGTGTGGGCTCAGCTGCTGGCTGGGGGTAAACCACAGCAAGGTATTGTGTATAAAGTGAGCTCTGCTTCATTCTCTCAACCACAAAAATGGATCTGGTCCAAGCATTGATACTTTTTTCCCCTTGTTTTTTTTGCCAATAAATTTCCCTATGACACAATATAACAAAACAGATTTCTTCTTGTGTGATTTCTAACCAGCACATGGTATTACCCTTCTCTTGATCCCTCAGAAAATCACCTTAAACCCCCCTAACTTAATTGCAATAAACATAGGAAAAAACCAGAAAATACTAAACATCTCTCTCACTAAGGAAGGATTAATAAAACTAAGGTTAGACCCTGAGTAATTACATAGAAGGAACAGACTATGATCAAAAAAGGAAGTCTAAGTGTAATTACATATGCTTTTGGAAAAGGCAATCAGATTCTACAAGGTGTCTAGCTAAATTACATCCTTCTGGGGCTACTAGAGAGCTGGTTGCAACAACAGTCATAGGTACAATTATAGAATGTTTAATAAATGAGAGCCTTTCACAGTTGAAATCTTACATAAGTTTTGAGAAAAATCTTTTCTATTTCTATATGCACCTTATTCCCCCAACACTAGCAGCAGGAAATGCATAAAGAGTAAATGACCATTGCCTTGGCTTGATTTTATTAAATACTTCATTTTAGCTATCTTTTGTTATTTATATAAAAATCTTCTACATTACTATTTCCTTTACATGGCAGTATATTTACACAGGGTAATGCAAATTCTGGTATTATAAGAGGTTCAAATGTAAATTTTATGAGCATGCAAGCAATGTAAAATGCACTATTTAGATATTGAATCAAATCCAAAAATGAAAATGCAATATATACTAATGATAAAATTATTGTTTTGCTTACCAATGCAGTTTTGTAAGTTCACAGTATAACCCTGCTATTTATACAATGTGAATTGTGCTTGAAATGAAAGCATCTTTTTCTTATAAACACCATCTTGCAGCTACAATTCCCTTTTCTTCTCTACAACTACACCTGCAGTTTATACCAGTCTCAAGCAGAGAAGGATAAGTTCAGGCTCTTGTTTCTATTGTTTGCACTGAACCTAGCTGAAAACAGAAATGGAGCTATAGAGACAGACTCCTGCAACAACTCTTCTTAGCACAAACCTTTAAAACCAGGACTGCTCTGCAAAGGAATCCTGCTTGTTTGATGGCACAGTTTTACATCAGACACAGGTGTTATTACTACTCTACTCAGTCAGGAGATAGAACATTGCTTGGATTGAGCACTGTAGTTTCCCAGCTGCTTTGGAACAGGATTAAGACAGTACTGCCAACCATCAGGAAAAGAAAAAAATACCTTGTGAAAAAAACTTCTTTTGTAAAGCTAAAATTCACTAGTTACCTCTATGATTGATTTTAAAGTCCTACTAAAGCTATTAAAGTCATATTTCCATATCTGTACACAATTGCCCCATATAAGCAGCTTGGCATCTTTCTTGTTCACTTGCCCCACCTAATGAAGAAACCAGGTGTTTCTATCTTTATGCCATTGGATGGGCTGACAAGAATGGTCTAACAATGTTATAGTGAAACTGGGCTCCAAACAAAATGTGTATTTTATTTTATTTTTTTATAAAAGATTTGCCTATGAGTATTAGAAAAAGAAATTTCAAAACAGAATTTCACTTATCCAGAGAAAGACTCTTCCAGAAAGTCAAATCCCCTAATTTCATGCCCCTCTTGAGCTGGAGTGAATTCAGTTTTACTGCTTTAGTCATTTAGCCTTTATTGGGATAAGAATAATTGTAACTGTTCCTGCCAAATCCCTGTCACATGGCAGAAGTGAATATAGAAGTAGTACCAGTCCAAAAAAGAGCACCAGAAGCATGGCTCTAAAACAAACCTACTTATAAAGTCTCCTCTTTACTTTTTGGTTGGTTTTAAATTAATTTTTAAAGGCAGGACCAACTCAGATTCAGACACAGATGGTTAACAGATAATTGAGAAGAACAGTCTGAACAGCTTCAAACACACATAGCAAGGAGTGATTTGACCTAAATATTATTTACTTTCAGGTAGTAGAACAACACAGGTGAATTCACTTTCATTTGAAATAAAAAAAGCAAGTCTTGATCACATTTTAGAAAGAAAATTTTTCATCACTGGGCAGAAGATTCTGCATCCCAACTGAACTCATTTGTCTCAATTCTCTTTAAAAGTGTTAAACATATGCTGTGCTTTCCCAGGGGACTGTTGTAGCTATGTATCTCAACAGCATATGGCTTAAATTTAATACAAGGTGTTCACTTTTTCTCATACTCTCTCTGGACTATAGGATCCAAAAATTCTTCTACAACACAACACAAAACCTACTACGTACTCCTGATTCCTCCAGAGGATCTAGTTCTGATCAAAAGGAAGCCCATCTCAGGCAAGTGTTTTCAGAAGCTTCACAACATCTCCACAGGCCGATGCTGTGCTTTCATCTCAGGGCACCTTCTTTGGCTTCTGCACCCTGCAGACTCCCAAAACCACATAGCTCCCTTCAGAATGCAAATTAGTCCAACTCTTTTGCATTTCCCTTCTTTAGGAATTTTTCTCTCATTTGCATGGGATTAGGGTCTGTCCATTCCCCCATTCCGTCGGTTTTTTTTTTTTCCCCTAAGGAAACTGATTTAGGTAAAGTATCAATAACACATTGGGAAATTCAGAAGTTTAACTAGTTAATTTTACAACTATATTCTCAGATCTTGTCTCACATGCATATAAGTCTCTCCTGAGTATCTCTTGAAAACAGCTTAACCTTCAGTTTCATTGCTGTAGTCTGTCCTTTACTGCCAGGAGACTGGCTCTCTATAAACCCAATCACAGAGCCAGCACGTTTGTTTATAGCAAGGTGTCCAAATTAGCACACAGCTCCTCTTTAAAAAGTTTTAGATCAATAGCATCTAATATTGATAAAATTTAAGTGTTTCACTCACTTAGTGAAGCACCAGTATATTTTAATATTGCAGTTTATGCTTCTGAGATAAAAAGATCCTTCTCTTGATTTTATAGTTACAAATTTCTAATTGCTTATCACAGAGAGATCATCAGCAGCAAAGATACGCTTCATTTTCTCCCTCAATATAAGGGTCATACAAGAGCATTACACTTTCTTCAGTAGGCACTGTTGAGGCTTGACATTGGTAATTTAATGTGCTAACCCCACCAAAGCTGGCTCAGATTGTTTCTGTCACAACACATTTAAAGAGCTCCATGGTCAATCCCTGATATGAGAACTGTCAGTCATGCAGTGGCATTCTTTGCTGAACAGATGACTGACACCGAGAAGTTCAACTACTCGAAGTGTCAACACTTCAGGAGGCTACGACACAACCTTGGCCAGCATACAGATTATCTTAATGTTCACATTTTCAATATTTAACTCATTTTATTTTATTACAGAATAACACCAAGTTAATTAAGTTTTTGGACCTTTAAAGCAAACAAACAAACAATCCAAACCAAGCTTGTAAAAGCTTATACTATCTCTGAATGCTCTTTCAAACATGATAGAACTTTTAAAATTCAGTGTAGCTTAGTTTCCTGATTTGTACAACCAATCAAGATCTTTAATCATTCAAAAAAGTGAAATCTATTCCCTGGTTGCAGATTGAACTCTGTGGCTTTCATCAAAGTAGTAAACCAGAAATAGATACTTTCTAACCTTCCCATTTTCAAACAGCTTCTTTGACCAGAATGACTGAACATTTTTTGTTCTTTTTTTCCCTTCCTTTTTTGTAGTACCTGAACATACGGTGTTAAGGGATGCTATAGGTTGCTGCTGCCGCTGCCAACAGCCCCATGGCCTGCGGGTTTCTTTTGACTGGACCAATGGACACAGCTGCTGCTTTCCCATTTGCAGGTTCAATCAGCAGTAAAGTCAAGTGCATATTCCCCAGGCACAAACAAAAGACAGAACTAGGGCCTGCCATAGAGAAGGAAGGCACCCACAGCACAGCCTGATGCTACTAGGACTCATAGAAACACAGAGAGCCCTGTCCTCTCCTCCTCTTGGGCTGGCAGACACAGGGAGACACTCAAGTGAGTGTACATATGACACTCTTCCACACCATGGGTCCCCAGCCCACCAGCTGGCCATCCCAGTTGTTGCTGCCAACAGATACACACCTGTCCCACAGGCACCCCATATCTACAAATACCCTCAAAGACCTGCATAGAAATTCTGTCCACCTGATAAACCCCCCCCCAAACCTGGGGCTTCCTTCTTGTTGCTGGTGAGTTCCACTTGGAGTTTTCTGGCAAATATCCATGAACACCTGGTTTGGGGGTGATACAGACACTCACTGACCCTGCAGCCAGCACCAGGTATCCCAGCTGTGACCCAAGGTCCCACTCAAGTGCTGAGCGCCTCACTTGTTCTAGTCCCTCTAGTAGCCGGTTTTCAGGATACACATTGCTCCTGCCCAGCAGCTGGATGACTCCCATGTCTCAAGTTGCTCACACTGTAGCACAGGGGCACCTACACCCCAGTCTGATTCCGATACCTGGCATCCAACGCACTCATGCCAGTCCATCCAGTAGCTGGTAATCACACATGCAGGATGGAGAATGAGATCACACAGAGAGAGAGTCATGAGTGCCTTTAAATAAGGCAGGACAGTCTGCAGGGATCTGGTAGAGGGCTCAGTCACAGAAGTGCACTGACCAGCTCCAGTTTACACAAGATCATCTCTTTCATACCCCTCTCACGTGCCCCAGCTTTGTATGTCCTCAATTCCCTACCCCTAAACATTCCTTGTAGATATTACATAGTCACTCAAGCCTCCCCTGAATACTCTGAAACCTCACGTTCCTAGTTTTCCACTTCTTATCAGTCACAAAATCCAGATGACCCTCTCCAAAGCTCTGTCTGCATGTTTTTTGATAGCACTTCAATTAGCATCTCAAGAATTTTGGTCTTTGGCATTGTTTCCCTTGTCTCCTCACATGCAGTCTCTGTGCTCCTGTTTACCACTTTCCCCTTCAGCATCAGAACAATCCTTGATCATAGAAGCTCAGTGAAGCAGATACTCAACTTCCACATACCCTGACATACTGGACTTAAGTTTTGGGATCTATTTATAGATGTAAGACCTAGAATGCAAGACCTAGAGCATGAGTTTCTTTTGTGAAGCACTGAAAACTCTTTAACCTTAAGTTGTTACAGAGAGCAACCTCCATTTCTTAGACATTGTATGTTACACTTCTAATGGCTGCTTACTCAAGACCTGTCTTTTAGATTTATTTGCTCCTTCATATAGTTTAGACGTTATTTTAATTCTTCATTCTCTGATAGTTTTATTATAATTCTAATCAAAAAGCATGGGAGAATATTTATAATTAGCTAAGTGCTTTTCAATACTACAAGGACTATATATACAAGTAAAGTAAGCATGACAGAGTTAATTTTTATGGCCCTTAAGCTAAGTAGAACAATAAAAAAAAAAAAGATGATAACCACCAAATTGCCTCTGAAGTGCTCTTTTGAACTGTGCCAGGAATTATTTGACTGGAAACGGAAATCACACGAGGGACCATTGTATCACACTAACTGTACAATCAAGACTCAGTACTAAGGTCTCTGCACCATTTATTCACTGCTACTGATATGAACCCTAGGTGTTCATCTTCAGCCAGAAACTACCTTCCACAAACACAGTCTCTGGACACTCATCCTACTATACATACTTTATCCTGCTGCATATACTTTAAATGTAAAAAAAATTTAACTAGCACATAAGTTAATTTCCTTCTTGAAGTTTATCTTATTACTACGCTTAATCACAGCCAAAGATAGGGAAAAATGCACAGTACTTTGCTAATAATTATTTGCTATGTTCTACTAGTAATTTCTACGGCTTGAAGTAGCTTTAAAATTTGTACAGCTGCAGAATTGCTTTATTTTGCACAAAGTTCAATTCTAGCCTTTCCCCGACCTTGGGGTGTGTCATGTCCTGCCATAAGATGCAATGACATTAGTGCACCTGTTATAGTTAAATTAACAATACATTCACTTGGCTCTAAATGATATAAACCACTTCAGCCAAAAGTAGGGAAGAAGTGCAGTGGAAAATGTCCCTTTATAGAAAAGAATTTCCAGAAATCACACATTTTTCTTGCCTGAAGCCAGTTACTGAAATACCTGACTATTGCTTGCATCAACTGCACAAAGCCTTTCAGCTCTAATGGAGACTTCAATAAATCATACACTTAAAAAAATGCACAAACTGCAGTAAGAGAAGTAAGTATTATTGAAATAATAAACTGTTTTGAAAAGGCCTCTGCCAGTACATATTGCATATATCATGATCAATTATGGCACAATAACTCCACTGTCACTTTTAATCATTTTTTTGCTATCACAGCCTAAAAGCCTCAACAGGATCAGCTCAACACCATCATGAATTCTGTCCTGGTTCCTTAAAAGACCACCAGTTCACCTTCAATAAACAAAAAGATGGAGAGTGCTCAGGCTTGTCCTTCTCACCTGATCCAAGTCTCCATGTATGAAATGTAACTTTAAATTAGACTTATTTCTTCCTATTTATCATATCCTTCCTTATGCAGATTTAGAATTTTTTTTAGCTATAGGCTCACCTCTGCCTGAGGAGGAACAAGGCCTGGGGGGGAGGGTAGGCAGGGCTTCACAGTTTTGGAACAGTTATTTTTGCTTGTGTACATCTATCATCTGTATTTTGATGTATGGCAAAAACTCTGAGACATTTTGTTTCCCTTCTGTGTGTGTGCTCCTCTGCAAAGTTAACTCATCATCCCCTGGTAAATGATTTGTGACAGGCAACATGTTTCATTTGTTTGCTCATGGTTTCAGAACTCAGTGTCTATACAACAGGCTGCTGCATGAGGAAATTTCTGAAGTGTTCTTAGGAAATAAGAAAATACCAGGCTCAATGGGAAGTAGCTTCTGGAGAGCAGAAAAATGATTTAGAGTCAACAAGCAGAAATTATCTTCTGGACAAGGGCAAAACTCCTGAGAAAAGAGGGAAGCAGAGTGGAAGAGAGAAGCTGATTTCACCCCTTTCATTTTCATTTGCTTCACTCCACATATCTGGTTATTGTATTCTAATTTCTTTGCAATAAACAGAACTTCAGAGTTAAGAAGCTAAATATTTTTAGTCACCTCTTTTAAGGAAAACAGAGGTGTTCCTGTCTCCAGACTGTCCAGCATATCTGACATGATTCACATATTCACAGAATATTTGGAGTTGGAAGGGACCCACAAAGATCATCAAGTACAACTCTTAAGTAAATAGCCCACATGGGGATTGAACCAACAATCTTGGTGTGATTAGCACCATGCTCTAACCAACAGTTCCATCATACATTTCTAACGCTGGCTCCGGGGGCCTGCT
>VZRZ01004923.1:0-34003 GCA_013398175.1 Climacteris rufus
CCACAGCCAATGGGCGGCCGGCGCTCGCGGAGCTCGTCACCACCGTCCCGGGGGCGCGGGTGGCCCGTGCGCAGCCTCTCCCGTTTTCTATCCCCCCGCCGCCCGGGAATCCCTGGAAATCCCGTGTCCGCGGCCCGCTGCTGTCCCGTGGGCCGCCGAGGATGGAGAACAGTTCTCGCGTGGAAGGGCCGAGCCGCGGTGGGAGGAGCGGCAGCGGCGGCACCGTGGGAGGGCGGCGGGGGACACGCAGCCGCGCCGGAGGCCCGGATTTAAAAACGTGCGCAAGATGCCCGCGGTGCCCATCCGAAATAGCTCCGCTTTCCGTGGGCCTCCGCGGGTTGCGGTGTTCTCGCCTTTCTCCGACGCGGCGGCTCTGCAAGAGCCCTCCGTAGGGCCTCTCGCAAGGGGGGGCAGAAAATTCCCCTCCATGCACCCAGTGAAGGGCCCGCGGGCTTTGTTGTCGAAGCTCCGACAGATAGTTCGAAAAACTACAGGAAGGAAGAGAGATCACTGGGAAATCTCAGAGGGATTATTAGAAGTGTTAGAGAACGTCTAATGGAGGGCTATAAAGATGGTAAAAGGTCTAGAGGGGATGCTACATGAGGAGCAGTTGAGGTCACTTGGTCTGTTCTGAAGAAGAGCCCGAGGGGAGACCTCACGGCAGTCTGCAGCTTCGATGGGAAGGGCAGGCGCTTAATTTCTCCTCTGGTGACCAGTGAAGGGCCTGCGGGAATGGCCTGAAACTGTCGTGGAGGTTTAGCTTGGATATTAGGAAACAATTCTTCACCCTGAGGGTTGTTGGGAACTGGAACAGACTCTTCAGGGAAGTGGTTATGGCACCAAGTGTGACATAAGTGTTTGGATAACACTGTCAAGCCCATGGTGTAATTCTTGGGGTGGTTCTGTGCTAGGCCAGGGATGGGACTTTAGTGATCTTTGTGGGTCCCTTCCAACTCAGGATAGTCTGAATTTCCAAAAGGAAGAAGTACTGTGGAAGGGAATAGATGTAAGTAAGTGGAAGTTGAGGGAGCCTGGGGCCCCAGTGCATACCTGAAGCCCAAGGTGATGAAGAGTGCTGGGTCATTCTGAGCCCTGGTCTCAAGTGAGGTTTCTAAGGCATTCTCATGTTTGGTTTGGCCTGGAGTAATCATGTGAGATTTGGGGAGTCACTAGGGAAAGTAGGCTTGGCTGGTGTTTGGGAGACTTAAGAGTTACACAGGTGTCAGGACTTGTCGCAACTTGGCTAATCTATTTTCATTGCAGAATGAGAAACGCCTGAGGTCAATATCAGAAAATGGATGATACTCACATTTTTTGAACAGTAAGTTCATATTCCCCAAATAATCAGGCAAAAGGTTTCATATTTAAGGATTTCAGGCTAATGGATATGAAAACCTGAAGATTTAGAGTGGATGTTAAAATAAAACTAATTTAGGTAACTTGCAGACATTTACAATGATAGTTTAATCTGGAGTGTTGTAACCATTGAGTGTTTTGTGAAATACAGCTGAGAGGCATAAAGTTTTGAGCTTCAGCCAAAGTTTGAGCAGTAGTGGAACAGAATTTCGAGGTAAAAGCCCTGAGAAGTGAAGGACACGAGTATAGCTGGTAGAATGCCAGGAATGAGTACTCTTTTGCGGGGCAAAATTAGGTAATACCTGCAGCACACAATGGTTGTAGATGGCAACAACTGAGGTGAAGATAATTGGCAACATAAGGTGAAGAGTTTTTGTTAAGTTGATTCTCAGAAGTAAGTCTTCTGTCCGCTGCACTGAGTGATTCGAATAGTGCTGCAAATTGCCACACAATTAGTGATGTAACTGATGGCTCCTTGAAAGAGAGGAATAGAAGGGAGAATGAAAACATAATTTCTATGTTGAAATATGCCTTGCCCTCAGTAAATGAATAATTGTTGCTGGGTTTGAGTATTGAATGTTTGTTTCTATTAAGAATTTTTAGTTAGATGTAGTCAGCATGTATAATTCCCTGCCTATTGTATGTGCGAGGGTTTCCTGGTTTTAATTCCTTTTCTTTCCATCACATCCTAGGCATTCTTGTGCCTGACCAACGCATAGTCATTACCTGTCAGACGAGTTGCACTTAATCAGTATTCAATCAGGACGAAAGTTATGGCCATATTTTGCTCATTCACTTTTAAGAGAATTTTCAGATGGGTTTTTTTCTCTGTAAATGACCATGTTATGCTTGACCTGATACTACTTTTTTTCCATTTACAGTGGACATGGACATTCAGCTAGGAAGGCCATTCTGCCATCTTTGAGAGCTAAAAGAAAGCTTCAGCGTTCAGTCTTAGCAGAAAATTCTACTCAAGCACATACAATTCTCCAAATCCGCTCTAACTCTTGTCATCCATTGTCAAAACAGAAATAGGGTATGTATTTTGTGATGCAGTATGTAACTTCTGCATATTGATGTGAATTGTATTTATTGTCTTTAAATTTGAGATGTGCAGCATTTGCGCAACCTTTATTTTCATTTGAATATAAGTTAATATTCTCAAAAAAAGCTGAAGTATTAATGTGACAGGCCCATCAAAGCTCTGTATAAACTTGCTGAGTTCAAAACTGATGTTTCCCATTTCTTAACTGAATGAATTGAAATAATGAAACCCACTTCAGAACTGAAACACAGTGAACATCCTTTCACCCTTGTAAAACAATGGGCTGTGTAGACTAAAGTTCCCCCAAAACTTCATTATTCTGGGCAAGTTTGGGGTTGTTTCATTGTCTCTGCCAATTTAAGCATAATTTACTCTTTCAATATTTTGTTCTGCTACTTTGTTTTCATTTGTTTTCATTTGTTTTTCATTTTTTTCATGATCATACAGATAAAGTCTGAACTACATGGAAGACTCCAGTATGTCTTCATTCTGTACTTCTGGTGAAGATTATAACATTCATATATCTAAAAGAAAAGTACTCAAGACTGCCATTTTTTAGATAAATTTGAAATTTGCTACCAGGGGTCATTAAGGTTAAGTATTTAGACTTAACTATTGTTATAATGAGTGGAAAATCGGATACGCACAGCAATTTATAATGAAAACTGTTTCAAATAAGGATCATGGCATATATATTGAGTAGGCATATTACTAGGTGTATTTAATTTCTTATTTAATGTAGAAAAAAGTTGTTCTTTAGACTAAAACAGCGTGCTGGCCTTCCTAACAATGGCAATAGCTTAAAAGGAGAGTGGTGCAAATGACATTTTTTGAATGCAATCCTGTTGGCATAAAGCTAACAATGCGTCATTTGCATTGCTTAGATGTTTTGCACATCTCTTTAATAATGAAAACCATTTCTATATCATTGCATTTAAGGTGCCTTGATTTTAATCAGTTTCAACTTTGTGTTCTGTGTTGTTGAATAAGCATTTTTTAATATTTTCAAGTACTACAGAAAACATAGAAAACTACTATATTTGAACATTTATTTTTAGATATATATGCCATTTTCTTAATTTATAAAGCTTAAATTTGTAAAATTTTTGTTGGATCTTAAGCTGATTCTCTTTAAAATATTTTTTTATGTTCTGCAATGCAGTCTCATTTTAAAAAAGTTGTGACAGTATAATGTTTTGTAGGATTTCTTAAGGTTTGGATTATCCATACCGAGTAAAGAACTTCTTTACTTTGCTGTTCAGCTCTGGAAAGTCAGTGCAAGGATAAGGATATTGGAGACCTACACCTTAGCTCTCTTATTTCTCATTAGTTATTTCACACGGTGGTGCATTTGTTTATATATTGACACAGCTTTTTAGAAAACATTCATAACTCTCTGTCATTTTGAAGCAGTGATCGTTTTCCGATTTTGCTTTTTTTTTTCATTCATTATGCATGTTGCTATTTTTTTTTCTCTAGTTTCCACAATCTTATTGGATTTCCTTTCCCCAAGCAAATCTCATTTTGTACTTTTGTTTCATCTTTAATTATCAAGCATTTTAAAATTATAGTTGATTTACTACATCTATTTTATATGCTCTCTCATATTGGTATCTTCCTGACACTGACCTTTCATCTGCTGAGCTCTTTCTTCGTTTTTTAATTTTTCTTTTCATTGCCTCCTTTCTTTTCCTTTATTTTTGGTACATTTTCTTTCTTGACAGGCTTTGACTGTTTGGTTTTACAGGTAGAACGCACAAGATGTGCTACAGAAGTAGCAGTTACAGTGTTCAGATGTTGTCCTCTACTCCCTACAACAAATACTTCTGGCAATTGGATACAGCGAGCATGTACTTCACGCCGTGTCACACATGGTCATTGGTGTAGCCTGTTTGTGGGAGAGGGCTCTGAAATGGAGAAGTGATGCAGTGGCTTCCTCCTGTCTTGCAGGCTTCGTCTTCCTGCATTAATGTATAATCTCAGAGAAAAAAGTACTGTTGAAAACATCACAAGTAATGCAAAGGGAAAAATAATAAAATCACTTTTGGAAAGCAGTTTATTTTGTCCTTAATTTTTGGCCTACTTTTCATATTTTTAAAATGTTTTTTATTTTTGCATTCTTTGCTCCCAGATACATGAGTGTACCTTGTGCTGCTCTCATCTGTATCCCAGCAGTCATCATGCCATTTCTAAAGATTTGTGTGGTAAGTAGTGCTCAAGTTCCCAGGAAGAGAACTGAATCATGCCCCAGAGAGTGCCAAACCCAAGCTGAGTCCTTTCGGGTTGCATGTACAGGATGAACCCACCCATAGCTGAGCTGTAATGGACTGGTCAGATTGTAACCTGCAATCCCAATAAGTAGCCAAACACCAGCCTGACTCTGTAGGGTGTTCATATGGACCTCTGCAGCTGTGCTTCTTTCAGGTCTGGCCTGGCTCACAAAGCAGTTTAATCACAGTGTTGCTTTGACAGGTAAGACTTAAAAAGATTTCACCTGTAAGACTGGTAAGATCTCCATATGCAATCTATAATGTCCCTGCATCTTTGACCTTGTAAACTGCAGTTTGGATAAACAAGCCCAGCATAACTGTCTGAGGTAGAAGTGGTTGTATGCTAGTCAAGCTTTAGATCAGAACAAGGCTTCCCAAAGCTCCAGAGCTAGCTGACTGAAAAGAGCATCTTTAAAAGGAGTAAATCAACATTTACTACTGTCCATGTCTACGTGCCAGATTACTTGATAGAGTATTCCTACTGACCTTTAAGACTTGCCACTTTTTGTTTTAGATCTGCACACTCTTTCCCCCCTCTAGCTCCCTTCAGCCAGGCAGCTGGTTACTGTCACCTTGCTAAGGCATTTGGAGTTTTTAGGAAATAGAGATTTTCATTGCTGTAAATTTTGAAATGCGTTCTTCACAAGCATGAATTACATCCAGCAGTTGGACAGTGTTACACATGCTGTGCATCACAGTCATACTCTGAAGCACACCAAATCAGTTCCAAATAAAATGTGTTGGGGTTTGAGTTACATATATTTCTTTGACATGCCTGTAATCTAGCTGTGCATCGCACCTCTCATGCCCCATGTAAGTGGTCACAGTTTTTATCAACTTTACTAAAAGAAATATGACACAATGATAGCAAAAACATTGTATTTTGATGTCCTGAGTAAGCAGGAACAGCAATGATAATCAACAAAAGTGATAGGCATGCAAACATCTGGTTAGGAGACTGCCTGAGGCTTTTTACCCTTGCCATGAAATCCTGTGCTAGGGGTGGTATTAGTACTCTCAGCCCCTTTGGAGCAGTTTTTGGGAGAGCTCCTGCAATGGACAAAGCATGGTGGAGCTAGAAGGATTTTAGTTGTCAGAGCATAAGCTGAGTTTGGTTCAGATTTTAAAACATTGAAAACACATACTAGAAAAAGAAAAAATACCAAAACAAAGAAACCCATATTTTAATTTAAAGGTGCAAGCGAGTTAATGAAATGAAGAAGGGAATTAAATACAATCTGTGGCCATAGAAACTGGTCTTAAGGATGTGTCTCTCATGATGAGCTCTTTGGCCTTCTTCAGATTACTCTTCCAATTGCCTGTATGTGCCTTCCTGTTTTCTTCTGCTAAGAACAAGCCTGAGATTGTAGCAACAGAGGGGTTCCAGTGGCCTGTAGTCACTGCTAAGTGTTTATCCAAATGTTGCTCATAAATATAACAAACTGAGCACATCTAGATAATGGTTGACATACTCTAAAATCTAGTCACACAATCAAGTATTAAAACATCTTTTAGAATTTGGTACCAAGGCAAGTGTCAGTTATTTAGATTTCATGTATATTACTTTTTTTTTAATGACCTGTGATGGGAAAAGAAATGTCTTTCTTCAGTATTTCTTCTTCCAACCATTTGTAGCTTGTCTCAGAGGTATATTAGGATATGAAATGAATATGTAAGCAGAAAGTGTCATATATTATCACTTCTGTCCTCCTTATTGATTGTAAACTGCAAGCATGAGACATTCTCCATGGAAATATGTTGATTTGTCTCTAGATGTAGCTGACGGTGAGTCAACAACATATTCTTTATGTCATCCTTTTCTTAATAGGGTGTTTTTCTAAATTTATAATGTTCTTTTTTTAGAAGGAACACAGTCCTTCAAAACAAGAAAAATTACATACCACCATGGTTAATAGTTTGAAGACAGTCTCTTAGCTTCCCTTGAATGAGTCATATTTAAAGGAAGTTGCTGTATTTATAGTAAATAGCAAAAATATTATTCTGAAAATAATAAATGTTTTTACTTTATTTTTGCCTGATTTTGTTAATCAAACATGAAACAATATGTAATCTAAATCTTGTGAATTAAAATTTAGCTTGTGGAGCCTTTCTTCTGTATTGGGCTGATAACACACTGTAGTGTATTAGTGTATACAGTGTACACTAGTCCTTTTACTGATAGTCAGCTGGCCTATGTGCCATAATTTCAGAGACTTCTAAGACCAACTGATTACTTAGACAGGTAACAGGCTCCAAGTACTCTCTTTCCTACATGCAGCTTTTATCTTTAAGTAGAAGAGAGGACGAAAGCTATCTGCATGTTGCAAATGTGTCAAAAAGTGCTTGTAGTTCAATTTCTAACACATTTAATATTTTGGCAAAGTGTGAAGGTTAAGTTTATATAATTGTTTTTCCCTAAGAGAATTTAAATCTCTTAATCAGTCAAATTGAGTTGTTAGAGACATAAACTTAGTCTTCTTTTGGACTAAAACCATTCTTTATCAACAGAGTACTGCAAAGACAAGAGAACAATAATTTATTTTATCAATATAAAATATATTAATATTTATTATATTGTGTTATATATAGTAATATTAATTATATAAAATTCTACAGTTTTAAGTAATTTTTATGAGAAATGAACAAATAATACATTATATCAAACAGACTTACTGCTTAAGAGGCAACATGCGGATTACTCTTTAAGATCATCTGACAGAACATAATCATTTCTTTTAGCCTCCTCCAAACACCTGATGCTTTCCAAAAAAAATAATTGGTATTTTTCTCCAAATCTGGCAGAGGTTCAACACCTCTTTTTTTTTCTTTTGCTTGTTTTTGCCTTTTTGGATGATGCAGTTGACTATTATTAAGTCTTTGATACATGTGCAGATGGCTAGGGCACTAAAAGTGAAACTTCATAACTGCGTCTGAGGACCACATTATTTAGTAAGTTAGATGAAACTTGGTTGTTAGAAGAGCTGCAAAATATCTCTGGAACAGATCTGTTAGCAACAAATTAATTAGAGTGCTTTCTTAGAATCCCTCATCTGTGGTTGTACACCACGGGTTTAAGTATATAGTAGCAGAAATTAAATGGCCTGAATATTCCCCTGTTTTATTCCCCTGGCTCTTGGAGCAATGGTGTAAAAGGTAAAAAATGTGAGATGTTAGCTAGGTAAGATACCATCACTGCAATCAATTAATTGACCATGGCTATGGGAAACAACATGCATTTGCTTGTTGGCTACACGAGTTTCCCTTTGGCCATTTCTCCTACTGTTTCCTGTAACGGCAAGATCTTTTCTGTCTTCAGCTATTCTCATACAAGGTCATATAGATTGAAGCACAGCTACACCTTTTGTCCTGGGCAGAGTGGGAGCTTCAGACAAAGTTTATTAAAGAAGCCCTCCCGTTGGGTCACTGGCTGCAGGAAGGACCCCCTTACTTTCAAAATTTCTTCTCAGAGAGGAACCTGGGTGTGGCTGGATCCAGTCTTAGCGCCAGATTTTGTCAACAGTTTATGTCTAAAGGGTTATATATGTGTAACTGAACTTTGTCCTGCAGGATTAAGGGTGTCAAACCAGATATATTTATATAAACATACATGATTTATTATGATAATGATTAGACAAAAATATCTTAATCAGAATTACTTACTACACAGTGTAGGAGCTATAGCAACTATAATAGTGCACTATAAAACAATATTGAAGCAATTATATTAAAGCACTTGTATTAAAGCTAGAAAAAACAATTATTAAGTAGAGATTGATGTTGCTCACCCATATCAATGACTATGGGAAAATCTTTTGCTCAGCCTCAAGGAATAACCTTGTGGGACATCCCCACTCACAGAAGGAATCTCCACACATACACTCTGAGAAGGGATGTGTTAAAAGACCCTGCTACTAAAATTTGGGACTGGGCTTTTATAGTATACAGTGATTGACTGTCAGTCATATGTCTCCAGGCC
Source organism: Climacteris rufus (assembly GCA_013398175.1). NCBI lineage: Eukaryota > Metazoa > Chordata > Aves > Passeriformes > Climacteridae > Climacteris > Climacteris rufus. Next base: position 8,648 of record VZRZ01004923.1, read on the forward strand.
AGCTGTGTCAGCTCAGCAGCTTTAGTTAAGTCATTACAAGTATCTCTTGTTTATTCCTTTATCTAGGTCCTTTACCAGTTTTACCACATTTTCTCCTCACTATCAGGATGTTTAATTTTGGGATTGATGAGTCAGATTGGTTTCAGCATTATTTAACACCAAAAGCAGAATGATGCCCCCTTTTTCATTTACCACTGGTAGTTTTGCAAATAGGGCATTGTTCAAGTTGTTTTACCCCATTCCAGCCAGAGCACCCTGCTACACCCTTACCATGTGCATGTTGGAAGAAGCATCACTAGCATATTTTGGAAATGTTCTTAAAAGCAAGAGTGGCTAAAGTGGGAAAAGAAAGCAAGATACCGAAGACAAATCTTGTAACTGAGTATGCTTATAGTGAGTGGTAGAGTTGAGCTGCTCCATGCCCAGCTGTTTGCATGATATTCTGTATGCTTTCAGGGGCCTCACTTCTAAGAGAGATTCACTTTAGACAGCAATAGGGGCCATGAGTACCAGGGAGCAGCAAGAGCAGGACTCCCAAGGTTAAAGGTGCTGAGAGTAGCCACAGCAGAAGATGAGCAGTGCCCTCATTGCCAGGGCACAGTCCAATTACACCTGAGCTGGATAAGCAGAGTGACAATAGCAGCAGATCTTATGAAGAGGTCATAGAGCAAAAGCACAGATGCAGGGATGGGGTGGTAGGTAACACCTATAGGATGGAGCAACCTAAATGCTAAATTACTTTTCTGAGGCCACAAGCAGGGGTTGTGAGTGGACTCTCATGAGAACCATTACAACCTGTTGGTGCACTAGACCATGATGTTGAGCTTTTCAGCTGATCAAGCCCAAATGAAGCTCTTAAATGACATAACTTGGCAGGCCAAACTTTGCAGTGAATACATAATACAGATTGTAATAACCGGATTAAGAGATTAAGATTATACTGATTAGTCATGTTTAAGGTATGCCAAGTTAAAAAGCTTCTGATAGTTTCAGAAGCCTTAGGTAGACATTTGGTCTCTTGTAAAAATCATATGTCTTACCGTTGTGATAAGAAGTAGGTTTTTGATCTCTGTCATTTTTTTTTTATCTGGCCCAGTGCATATATCTTCATGTGCAAGACAAGAACAAGTAAACAGACCAGTGCTTGTGCTAAGCCTTGAGTGAATGCCAAGGGCCAATGTTTTCCCCTTACTGTATATCGGTAATAGTGGAAGGTCTTGTTAAAGCCAGCTTGTTCTTGCATGCAACTACAGGACTGAACATTCTGTACTCCAAATATCTGTGTAAGTGCCTAAATCTCCACCCTTTAAATCATGTGAAAGATTCTATTGGGGTGAGACACTGGAAGAAGTTGCCCAGAGAAGCTGTGGATGTCCCATCCCTGGAAATGTTCAAGGCCATGGTGGATGGCGCTTCGAGCAACCTCAAAGGTGATGTCCCTGCCCCTGGCAGGGAGGCTGGACTAGGTGATCTATAAATTACCTTCCAGCCCAAACCATTATATGGTTCTGTGCTTGTTTCAACTTGATTCATGGCAATTCTCAATTTTCTACTAACCTAAAGAAATAAAAAGCTAAATAATTAAATATTTGGCAATGAAAACCTATAAATCTTCATAGGGGTTGTGGTTGTATGCCTTAAACTGTATTACCCAATCTCTAATTTTTCATACAATTACATGAAAAGAAAAAGAAATTCATTGAAAAACCACAGGCATGAGACAGTGTGAAAATTACTCTGCTAAAAGTCTGTGACTTCTCAAGTGAAATAACAGCTTGAAATCAATGAGACAACACACAACTGTGACGATGTACCTACACAGCCTTTCTTGTGTGTGTGTTGAGTCTTTCAGTGGCAAGAGAGTCTTCAAGGGACTCTTAAGTGAGAAAAGTATGAATGTTTTCTGCTAACAATAAGCTATATATTATAATAATGTCAAAATCTGTTCCTGAAACAATTAAAATTTCAGTATATTAAAGAAAAAGAACAGAATTCTTTGTTTTACATGCTGTTTGCCTCTTTATGACTTACTAGCCTGCTACTGAAGCAGGTAAAAAGGCAATGGTAAAGCAAACTTAATTTTCCTCTCCCAAGGTATGAATTGTATTTAACTGAACTGATGTACTTTTTTGCATTTTTTGGCATATAATTAATTGGAATCTGCCATCATGAAAATGTTTTACAGTGTACAGGTAACAATGTGTTACTGTTAGAGAATGCTCACTAATTTTCTCTATTGGAGTTCCTGTTTTTAAAGTCAGTATCTGGGTAATTTTTGGGTGCTTCAGTGTTCCACATAACTATTTCCTATTGAAAAAATAGAACTCAAAGCATACTCTAGAACACAGTGGCAGGTAAACATGCATATTTAGCTTGTACCAGCATCAACTTAGATCAATGAACAAGGTTTACACTTAAAACTCACTTTGGCTTCTAAGTAGTTGGTAATTTCAGAGGGCTGCTGATTTATCACTCCTGTTCTCTAGAAAGAAGGCTAATGCTGCAGGATAGGAAATGAAGCTCAGGAACTTTCCTTTCTGTGAGAAAATATAGAAAGGAACAAGTTGCCCAGAGAGGTTGTGGAGTCTCCTTCTCTGGAGATCCTCAAAAGCTGCCTAGACACAAGCCTAGAACATGCATTAGAGGGCCCTGCTTGGACAGGGAGAATGGACCAGATGACCTCCAGTGGTCCCTTCCAAACTGACCCATTTGGTGAAAATAACTGATATTTTTTCCTGTTGTGTTTCATTTCACCTGAATAAACCTACTTGTATTTTTGGCATGTAGTAGGGAACTGAACCCATAATGAAGACAAAGTTAGTGATTAAGACCTATGAATACAATTGTATCCAAATGGTTTAAGGCTCTAGGGCCATAGATACATTTCAAAAATAGATATATAATATATGCAATGGCAAAATAAAAACACTCCACACAGCTCAGGCTATTTAATCTTATTCCGTTTTGTTTGTACATCTCTTTTAACATTAAAAGAATTAGATGAAGGCTACTACATAGCTCTTCATATCTTTTGTGATAGTAATCTCTCTTCCAAAAGTTGCCAGTATCTTTAGATGAAGTTTTAGAATATAAAAGAAAAAGAAATAACAGTAGTTTCCTGAACCTCACCTGTGCAGAGGAAGGAGTAGAAGCATCTTACTTTCTGGAATAATTCACAAGAAACAAATTTTAGAATCCACAATGGAAGATGCATGCTAGATTTCTAATGTCACACTTTCTTGGATTCTAGTGTAGGATTATTTCTTCTCTGTTATGCCACAGAAGCAGTTTTTGACTGCTTAATCCTACTTTATCCCACATACTGAAAAATTTCTGTGAAATTTTCTGCTTGGAACTTTTGGGCCCTTTGTACCCTGACTGTCAGAGTAGCTTCGGTTCCTTGTGTAATGTGGGTATGCTGCTGTTGCAAATTTATTTAGCCAAGTAACCCTGAAGCTTTTTTCATTGCCTTTCATTTGGTACCGTCTGCACTGTCACTGACATTAATAAAGTCAATGTTCTGCCTTTCTTTATTCTGACTTTCCACCCTGCAGCCAGGAAGGATCATTTCAGAGAATAACAGCAGCTCATCTTTGTTCTGGTGTTTAAATGTAAGAGAAGTCTTACAGAACCCTCATTTAATTCATTCACTGACCCCCTTCAAACATTATAATTTATTTTGTCATAGGTTAATTAGTTTTCTGCAACAAAACCAAACTAAGTATACAGTTGTAGTGTGTGTGTGGCAATTTAAAATTAATTTAACTGTTGCAGAAGAGTGACATCATTCATTGCAATCAGAACTGGGGAATCAAAACACAATCGGATACTGAGAGTCCAGACTGTAATAAATACTTGATTTGTGACTCAGAGCTGCAGGGGACTGTAATGTCTGAAGACTTTAATAGAGGATGAAATACGCTCTTCATTTCATAGACGAATGAAAAAAAGACCTGGAAATACATAAAGACCCATGGTTTCAATAATGTTGCCTTAGCGAGTCATGATGTGAACCTTTCAGCATGCTCATATGTAAATCTGACCTGCTGTAATCAGTTTCAAAAATTTCAAACCAACTTAATATGTACATTTTATCTGAAGCCATAAAAACTTTAATTATCAATTGAAAAAAATATAATTAACTCTGATAAATTTCTTTCTTGATGGTTACTATTTAAACACCTCTAAATGTTCTAAACTTTTTTCCCAATGGTCACTCAAAGATGGTGTTATTGCAAAGTATTAAAACATCCAAAATATCTTCACTATTTCCTCTGCCTAAAACAGCGTGTAAATTCTTTGGGAACAGGGGATGTCTTTACATTGGTTTATTACTGCATCTTACCTGCACAGATCAGTATTAGAATGCTACCTTTTAATAGACCATAAAGCTTCTGACCTCACTGTTGTAGTCACCTTTCTGCTGACAACTCTTCTGAGTTTGCAAGAGTTGCTTTCAGAAACACAGTCATTGGTGAGTGCAAAGAAAAGGAGTTATGTTGCACTACTCATAATTGTTACTAATTTTCGGTGGGTCCTTAGATCTGTCATAAAATAAGATTTCTATTTGACAGCAAATCCTCTGAAATACCTTATTTATTTCAGCACAGTATTGAGGAAATTTTATTGAAATTCTATAGAGAGACTGTGTTTAGTCAGCATCCTACTGCTGTTCTCTTCCCATCTGGGACACTAACACCAGAGAGCTTGATTTCTTTAGATTATTTTTAGATTATTTTTCTTTGCAGTGTAATTACTGGAGCAGCACTGTAATGTTCACAGAATCCAAAAGCTCCCAGACCTGAAACACTGCAAAATGACTGTGAAGAACCTAAACTGAACTGGTGATGCAAGTCTGATAGAGGTTCTTCCTCCTTCAAACAGAAGATAGGCTCTATTTCTCTAAAAAGATTTGGCTTTGCCAATCAATTCATATAAATACCTTTACCTGTAGAGAAAGTGTTCATTACTTCTGTTCACTCTTGTTATATTAAATACCGAAGACTTTAATGGAAGTTGAAGGATAATTTTTAATACAATTAAATAACAGTGAAGTAATGATACTTTTCATTCCCATAGCTTTGAAATGTAAAGATAATTATTTTCCCAGTTCTCTGTAGAATAGGCATGTATCATTAGCCATAGAGTACAGTGAAGTACAGCAAGATTAAACAAAAATTTCAGAACTAGAAAAAAATAAGGAAAACCAAGAATAGCACTCTAATTTCTTGTCATCTTGTTCTGTTCTGTTTTCACAAGATCAGCCTTTATTAAGTTGTCATCTGAAGCACTTTTAATAGGTTATACCCATGAAGAATTTAAATTAGAGGCTTCTAAAGTTTATTTAGGAAATTAACTATCAAGATGGGATATAAAAAGCATTCACTGATGATGAGTTTTGTCAGGTATACAGAGTTTAATGTCCCTCTCATGCTGCTTTGTTGGATGCAAATTTCTTGTGGACCTTCTTTTCATGGCTGGAGTGCTTACCAAAACAAAATCCAAAATGTCATTATGTAGGAGAAATACCTAGGTTGTGGTACTTTTGAGTTCCCTTAAGGAGAACAAGTTTCCTGCAGTTGTAGGAAACTGGAAATACTGGTAGTGTCCTCTAGCAGCTTTTGTACTACATGCGTTACATTTTTCACAAGGCAAAGGAGAGTGATCTCTAATTCATGACATGCAGGGACAGCTGTTGGCTTTTCTTTGGGCCCTCTTCTACTTGTTTGTGTGAGATTATGGTGAGTTGGGCAAAACAGGGATAACCCAGCATTTTATTTTTCATTCTTCAATAGATTTTATCAGATTTTGTAGACTTCAAGGTGAAATTGCTAGAAGCAAAATAGTCTCCTGGTAAAATTGCATGATAGATATCCATTTTAGGCAGCATTACAAGACAAATAACTCTTACACTGTTGTTTGGGGTTTTTTTCCTGTGGGGAAAAAACCAATTAACACCAACTTTAATATTAAGCTGTATAACCAGTATACTAAATGAGGTTCCTGAAGTGAGTAAAAAATTACAATCCTGACATTTGTATTTAAATTTTTATTTATGGAGATCACATTTAGATGAGTTCAAAAGCTGTTTTCATGAATTTTTGCAAATTTCTTCTACAGCAAAATTTAGCTGTTTTCACCATGCATCACTGCAAGTTGCCAGGAAAGTGTCAGAATTCTTCTCAGTAAATCATTTTCTACAAATTTGTCCCAGGTAGAAAAAACATTTGCAAAGAAAATGAGTCTTATGACTAAAGGAAAAAATAAGGAATCTAGTGGTGGGAAAAGAAAAATAATCCTCTTGCTAAAGGCTATTTAATTTTATCTTTGGAAATTTTTTAAGACTATTATTTATATCCTTGTAGTAAGTTCTACTGTTTATTGATCTAATCATGGGTAAGAAAAAATGCTTTACAGCCTTCAAAATATTTCTGTGATAGAAGAGGATTAAAAGGTTACTATACTCTATGACAGATAATTTCTTTTGTAATTAAATGTTATTCTCTCATATTCTTATAAGCCTGTTTTTCTTGTAGGTTAACTAGCTCTGCAGTCCATGCTTAAATGAGTCATTCCAGTTGCACCTTGCACTCTGAAAACAACTGTACAAAATTAGTTGTTCCTTTAAGCCCCAAATGCCACTAGTGAGACACACTGCCAGAGTGGACCCCAGCCTCCCGTAGTGTGATAGATCAGAGCTGCCTCCCTACACTTGTTCCCTGAAATAGCAACACTAAGGAATATTCTGATTAAATACTAGATTAATTTTGGTAGAACTTGAAAATAAAATCTTCCTTTTGCTTATTTTTTTCATGAGACGCTGTGTTATGGTAGTTCAATTTTAGGGTAAACAAGGAGTGCTTTTCTGGCAGTGGCTGCAGATATATTACAGTTTTGTTACCAGACTCTACTCCTTTCTTGACAGAGGTCTTAACGCTCTACTGTTAAAATGCTTGGCACTGTAAGGAGAGGAGTGCCTGATACTTCAGTAAACATGTAGACCATGCTTGAAACATCTCCAAGATCTAGTCTGAGGTTCAAAGCAAATGCTGCATTCTTAATAAATAAAGGAATTGTGATGCTGTATTTGCATCTCTCTCTTTGTTGAATAAAGCACTCTTGGGTGGATTCTTATTTTGGGAGAGTTTTTCTAAGAGATTTAGGAGAAATCTTAGTACAGACAAAGAAAATAATTACAAGCCTAGACATTGCTTGGAAAGCATGTATTCTATAATAACACAATTTGATTTTTTAAAAAATGACACTTTTTATTGGGATTTGTTTTATCTACTGTTGCCCTGAGTTTTGCAGTTCTGGATGTTATCATTCTTTTGTAACTAGTTCTCACACATTCTCTGTAAACATAGCCATGTTGTTGTAACAGTAGCTTATTATTTACATTCCTTTCTCCTGGGCACAGAAGTTTGATGGACATTTCCTTTGACCGGTGTGATTGAGGGGCGGCTCATTGTCTCCTCCAATCCACAGTGGTTTATTAGACACATATAAAATAAATCGGGCGGGTCTCACCCGGCACTTGTTCCTTTGCTCTCAGCAGGTGTCCATGTCCTTCTTTCGTGTTGTTATTGGGACAATCTACATCTAATGCAACAGACCTGAGTCCAGAATGTGTTGCATAACCTCTGTTACTGGACTGGCTTCTGTCAGAGTCTGTGTGGAGGTTTTCTGCAAACTTATGCAGTGATCTTTCCATTTTCCATGAGTGCACAAGCCCACACTCAGAACTTGGAGTTCTAGAGCTAGTCAAGCTTCTAGTTCAGGGATTTAGTGAAGGTCATTCAGGATCTGTGCCTTTAAGGCACACTAAAATGTGGCACAGAGAAGGAGAAGTATGTAGACCTTTCTGTTCATTTAGAAAAAGATTGTGTCTTCAAGCATAATGCCATTAGTTTTCTTTCTCAGATGTTTTCTAAGTAGAGAAATGTCAAAAGGTAAAACCCTAAGGGAACCATTGTGGTATGATTTCTTTTATATTTAAAGATAGTGTTTAGGAGAGGCAGTACACTTGTTAAAAGGGTAGGTGTTTTAATCTGAAGTGAAAAATGGAAGGCATTCTGTAAAAGACTTGAAAACAAATTCATCACTTCACACATTAGGCTATCTAGAGATGAAATTTTGGCACAGTGTTAGAGGATAAATGGCATGTTTTTTTGATCAAAGATTTTGGAGATTAGCTGAATATTAAATATGTAAATATACTTGCCTCTAACAGGTATGTAATTGGAAAGAACGATCAAAGTATCCTTTCAAATCTCTAGACAGATACTAAGTATGCATTTTCCCATGTTCTGAATTTTACTTTTTTCTTTTTACAAGAGCCTCCTCATCTGCTCTTCTTGGGGAAAAAAAATCACACTGACAAAGAAGACTTCTTTTGAAAAGCTTAAAGAAGAACATTTGCTGTGATATATTGATCCTTTGGAAACAGCTGATAGTGACAAAGCCCACTCCATCACTTAGGAGTCTGACTACCCTGGAAACAGCCTGGCTGAACTACGTGAATCTGATTTTTGCATTGCTTACATCCCTGTGCTAGCAGCTGTTATCATAGTATTAGCCTTCTGTAGTCCTCACGTAACCTCTTGAAACTTATATGGGCTCCATGCTCTGAGATTACCTGCCAAATATTTAAAAAAAGAATCATTATCACCTCTCTCTTTCTTTTCATTTTCCACCTGGGGAGAAAATAGCTTGATTAGTTTGGGTGATGATAGGAAGCTGGAGGAAATCCAATCATGATTTTTCAATCTGAAGGGTTTATTTCCTTTCATTTCATTCATTTCCATTCAGCTGAAGGTGATGAGGTTATGCAGGTCTGATTTCAAAGGGCACAATTTTGAAATGATGAGTTCTGCTTAGGTACATTATAGATTTAAATTTGTGATTTTGATGAAGTTGCATAAACTGGAGTATAATGCAGTTTCTTCTCCCAGAGATATGGTGGCTCAGCAGTGAAGACACGCAGTGGTTTTTTTTCTTTCTTTTTTTCTCTCTCTCCACTAAAGCACACAAGAACAGATCTGCTGAGTAGGAAGTGCTATTTTTACATAATCACTTTTCAAACCAGAGCCTTACTGTAGACATTTTGAAGACACCAAACTAAGCATTCTAGCAGTCACTGCTCCAGCAGCAAAACTGCATATAAGAAGCTGTAGTATTGGTCATTTAATAATTTAATAGCCTCCTCTTTATCTATGCTGCTGTCAACTAGCTAAAGTATTTCCCAATAAGTGTTCTTCACATTTCTGGGGTTAACCATCCAGAAATTTCTTGCTTACATACAAACAGCTTATGATTTTCAAAAAAAAGATGTTGAAATGCAGGTATCTAAAAAATAATATGACTGTAGTTATTTTGTTTTGAAAATTCTTCTAATTTACTGGGATGCATTACAGTAACATCTGAGCATCTAATTTATTTTCATAATCAGCCCTTTGAGACAGAGAAATGTTATTGTTATCATTCAGATGAGAAGTGTTTTGCTTAAAGCTGTCCAGGGCCTGCATAAAAGAAAAGGGAGATAAAACCATCTTTCATATTTCAATCTGAATTTTTCAAATGCTAATGAGGTAGCAGACATGATTAAAATGCTTGTTTACAAGTTGATGCAGAGGCATCTCTTCCTTGACCATGCAAGTAACTTCCATCCTCTCACCTCTTTTTTTGACTTTCTCCAGCTGCTGCCATTGACCTGCATTTATTCTTGACACCAGTATTAGGGACAACATATTTTCCCTATGTTATTTAGGCTAAATTTCTCTTTTTTCCCAGCTTTGCTATAATCTGGGATGACTCTTAGCAACTCCCTTCTATGTGTTGTTTATCCAAAAGAAAAACAAACCAACAAAAAGAAAGCCATCCCAAACACATATAAATTATAGATCTAATAAGCATGTAGTAACAATAATGTTTCAAAATACCTGTTGAAAGCCAGCCTTTCAGCAAGAGAGCATAACTTTTCATTAAGTTGGTTACTGTTTAAGATATGGGTGCATATGTAATCTTTTTTTATAATTTCTGCAGAAGTTTTTAGTTAAGAACCTGTGGCTCACATGAGGCAAATTAACCTTTTTGCATGCCAGCTGGGTTACACTGTGTTTGTGATATACAGTTGATGTTAAAAAAAAAAGTGTCAGCAAAAGCAGAAATATAAGGTATTTTGAAGGTTTTCTGGCACCTCTTCCTTCCAACATGAAGCAGAAGAGGGTTTTTTTTTTGATTATTCCTGAGAGCAGTCTCCTTGACTTTGATAGCTCAAATTTCAGAGCACCTGTGTAAGTTTTTATAGCACCACATCAAGGGACTGCAGGGCCCATATCCAGAAATGGGCTTTGAGCCAAGTTCTACTTCAGTGACTTCCAAGCTTTGTGGGTAGAAGTCACAGTCTGCTTAAACTCAAAGTACTTTTTGTTTGCATTAGACACTTTCACATCTCAAATAGTGCCCTTACTAACCTTAGCGTTTGAATTAATATTGCCCTGTAGTTTCCAATTAATATTCTACATATTCGAACAGCTGCTTTCAAGACAAGTTTGCCTTTCCTTCCTAGCACAGTCCTTCCTGTTCATAGAACAGCCTAGATGATGCTGAAAGTTGAGGTCATTTTAGGCTTAGCTGGGCAAGGACTTCTCTCATCTGTGACCAACAGAGTGTTTTGCTGAGCTCTGAAACAACCAGAAGGAAAATGTACAGAAAGTGTCAGTGAGTCATTTGTGTACATGCCTCTGGGCATTTATCCTTCTCTTGGAAGGGCATTTTTCCTCTGATCCACTGAAGCAGAAGGAAATAATATTTTAAAGTTAGGACTGGACTTAAACATTGTACTTTGCAATCTTAGATTTCTGACATACACATTATTATAAGCTAGTAATTAGCTATGCCAATATTCAAGTAAGGAAGCAAACCCGCACTGGATGAATAGGCAAGTGAGTGCATCCTACCTTGTAATGATATTCTGAAAATCACCTTGAAAATGACCCATTAGGCTTCTGCTGTCCAAGAAATAGATATGTCACTGCACATCCCTGCCTTGTAAACACAAGTAATTATTATGTTATGTTTACATTATAAGAACTAAGGTTAGCTACTCAGCTACAAACTTGAAAAGCTGGATGCTATGTATAATGTGAAGATAATTGGCTACTATATTCTTTACAACCTTGTGTAAAAATAAGTGTTCCACTGAATGAATTACTTTCCATTCTAATTATTTGATGACTTACCTACGTTTGGATTTTTTCTTTTCTTGCATAAAAAAGTTTCATCAACGACTTCAATGCAAAATCAGTGTTTTTGTAGAAAGAAATGTATTATTTTGCATAGTTTATTCAGTAGTCTGTAGCTTAGGTGCACTTCAGAAATACAGATGATTCCAAACTTTGTCTGATAGGTTGAATTAAAAAAAAAAAAACAGATTGTTTACTAGCATTTTGTTGGGTTTTTTTAAGAGCATTCTAGAAAATTACTAGTATATTACACTGAAGAAGTGTGTGTTAGAGTATTTGGTAACATAGAAAACGTAACTATGCATTGATAATTAGTATGTGAACTCTCCAGTTGTGTTGCTTTCCCTGAAGACATTATTTTCACCTGAAGAACAGAAATGCAATAGTATTATGAGGTAGCAAGACATTACTTGGTAAAAAACAGTTTGTAAGATAACTTAGTTTTGAATCTCAAGATGAACAATAAAGTTGTTTTCATGTGTGAAGTTAAGGGACCATTACAAGTGCTGCTAAAATTCTCAGACTGAAAATAATTGAATGCAAATATTAAGCCAATTGCAATGAAAAGCTGCACAGAACTATTAGAAATGCTGATTTCTTTGTCTTTTCCTCAGTCATTTTCCTTCAGTTTTAGTGACAGCATTCATTTTGCTTGATTTATAGAAAATTAGGTATAAAGTTAGAGGCTGTCTACGTGTTAAGCTCTTAGAGATGAAGAAAATGTTCAGAAACGTTATACAAGATGTCAGACTTGTAAAATGAAAGCATATTTTTCTAATACAATTTTCAAAGGACAAATGTACTTCCAGCGGTGCCATATTTCTATAACTAATGATATGCAAAAGGCTGGCTCCTCAGCTGATGGAATTCAATATTACCTGATGCTAGTAAATTAAAATCCACATAAACACATGGCTCACTAAGTAAAAAAATCTGCAGTGTATTAGCTAAGCACTAGGAGAAATGAAACCTAAAACTATGCAATTAATAGGTGAAAAATCAACATGCTCTTTAGTTTTCCTCATATTCATCTTTTGTGAAGGGAAAATATGTCTTCAGTTCCGACAGATTGTTTCCACTCTTTGTTTATAAGTGAGAACTAATTAATTTACTATTTTTCTCAGTAAAGGAACTACTGGAATGAAAGAGCAATTGAGAAATACCTGATAGACGCTGTGCGTGGGATAGTTCAGTTGGTAGTAAGCTTTAGATTAGTTATATGCAGTGTCCAGTATCCTAAGAGGAGTAGAAGAACAATTTCACCTTGCTTTCAAATTGTTTGCCGAGCTGCATTTTATTGAGGCACGGAATGCCCTCTGGTGGCGCACAAGCTTTATGGCAAGTACTGGGAAAATGGGAATTAACAGTTGAGTGTGCATCCTTCCTTCCGCTCTGATTTGTAGGTCAGTGACAGAGCTTTCCTAGCGAACTACACTTCTGATAACTTTTGGCAAGGGACTGAGGTAGTAGTGAGGCTTCATTCAGAGCTGCTTCAAAGAGCTACAAAGCTCTTGCAGCCCTGCTGTGAGCGAGCTATACTGCCCTCGGAATGGGTAAAAATCCTGTCAGTGCTGAAACAGAGTTAAAATCAGATTGTATTCTGAATTTCTCTGTCATAGGACTAGAAATAAAACACATACCTTATTTAGAATTTAGTCTGTGAATCTTTATTGCACACAGAGGACTAAACAACAGAGAATTTATCCTGGTAATATGCACAGGGGCCTGTCTTTAGCATTTTTTCAAAGTTTGTCTCAACTTGGACCTTGGAATTTGAACAATTTGGTTGCTGCCAGAGATAAGAATGTTTTTAAATTATTTTATAAACCTTATTAATGCTTTATATACCTAATGTATTTTTGTAAAATCACCTGTTGTGAACAGGTGACTGTTCACAGACTGTATCAGTTGAATTTGTCATGAGTTATTGGAACCAGATGATGTAAACATTTTCTTTACCCCAACAAGTGGTAAGAAGGGTAATCTAGCTGGTGTTCTATGAAGATTTTCATTTTTTTTAGGAGAGGAGATGAAAAGATGAATGAAAAGATGATTAGTAGAGAATGGATATAGGCAATCTCTTCCCCTACTCTCCCTCCTAACCCCCTCCAATCCTATCTACCTGATACTGTCATTCTTTGAAAAACTGTAAGTAGAAACAGTCATGGAAAAAGTAAAGAAAAATACATGAAGTGGTAACTGGAAGTGGACTTCAAGCTGCAAGTAAAGGTACTGTCTCTGACTGGTTTATTCCTGTAATGTTCCAAAAGACAGTAGTTTTTATGCTCTATGTATCAACAGGATAACCTGCTAGATAAATTGATAATTTTTCTTGACCCAAATTGTTAAATACTGAATTTATATACAGCTTTATAAATCTACTCATTTTCTAATGGAGAAGTCACTTTTCTATGTCAAAGACCATCAGCCTTAGAAGTTTTCAACCTTTACAGACAAGGCAAAACACCAAGTATTAGCAAGATATAGAAAGAGGAGGAAAAGCGCCCACAATATTTATAACTTAGGGGATTCCAGCAGGAAAGAAAGAAGCATGGATGCATGAGGCTTTTTAAAAATTCAGACATTCTGTTGTGTTCCACTCCAGCTGTATTTAAATACTACTGCTGCTGAAAGGTGTTGAGACTATTCAACATAAACTGATCTAGACATTAAAGAAATTTTTGCCTTTTGTTAGATTGTTAGTGACAGTGTTGTGAGTTGCAAAGGGCTGATTGTGAAATCAGGCGAACAACAATAATTGAGAAAGTTCATTTTAACATGACAGAGCTGACTGGAGGCTCATTATAAATACGAGTGCCATATAAAGAAAGGCAGAAGGGAATTGACTTCAGTGTTTTTATTCCTGGAGGTCACACACACACACACACACACACTCACACACAAAGTGAAAATAAACAACGAATAAAAGTAATTCTTGCTTTGTAAAAGGTCAAGCTTGTTTCACTCAGACACAATTTTTATTGAAAATTATTTTAAAACCCTACAACATTTAAGTTACTTCAACTTTTACACCCTTTGACTGAAAATGATTCCACATATTCAGAGAACAATTTTATTTCAGATCACTACTGTTCAGTTGCTGTGAGTACCCTGCTCATATCTTTAAGTTCTCTTAAATAAAATTCCTGTGGAAACCCTATTTTGGCATGTAACCTGAGAAACATCAACTGGATAAGAAGGATGTGATCCATTTTCAAGTGCTTTACTGTACTTCAAATTTTAAAAGTCTTAAGGTAGCTCTCTGCCAGAACAGGTAGTGTAGATAGCTTGCCCCATACAGCACATATTCAGGTGTGACAACCAGTCTGGTTTTTTAGGGGGGCACAAGTTCAGTCTGACTGCTCTGAACTGAGTAAAAACTGCATAGCCCATAAGAGGAAGACAAGACTGAGACAATATGACATTTCAGAGCCAATGCAAATAAGTTCTCCTCACTACATGTTCTCTACATGTGGCAACTGAATAGTTAATTTCTCTTATTTGATGCTCGCACAGTTACACTGGACGATGCTTTCTTCCTCCTGAAATCATCTTGTGGTTTTGTAAATGTGTATAAAAACATAAAGTAAAAAATGTACTGAATGATCAATCGAACACATTCCCAAGCCATTAACTCTGGTTATTTTTGGGAATTAAGACAGGAGGATCTAGAACTTCCTGCCTGGAAAGAGTGAAAGTCGTCAAGAGATGTATTTGAATGCATTCAGTATGGCAGACATGAAGCCCCAGAGATCAAAGACATGTCTTCCGGAGTTATGTGGATGCCATTTGGCATGGCAATTTGAACAGAATCTGAAAACTTCGGAAGCTGCTGGGATAGCAGAACAGTGACAGATTGACCCTATTGTAAATTCCTTAGTCAAAGCTGATTCTAATAAACCCTAAAGAGATGAACTCAGAAAAGGTTAGGGAAAAGAGAAACTCATGGCACACATTAAAGTTCAAATGAGTAATTTGAATTTGTCATGTAGATTCTATTATATGGCTTACAAGCTTCTCAGGTTTGGAACAGAGCATTTATTTTTTGAAAAAGCTGGTTGCATTTATAAGGCATTCTGTCCCTGGGTAATTTTATTGATGACAAGTATGCAGTTAAATCTGCAGTTCCTCAGACAGTATTGTATTGATTACCTTTCACCTTATATTGTATACTCCTTAAAGATCAAATCAGCTAGAGTACATTAAGGAGTAAACTACCTTTCTATTGAGTGCCTTTTTATTGTACCATGTGCTTTGGATTAGTGACACATCAGTTTGACGAGTGTTTACAGCTTCGTCTATTATTGTGCTTCCATAATCACTAAAAGAAGGGAAGCTGTGGTCTTACCAAAAAGAAAAGTAAATCAGGTTAGATAGCTATTCACTCTACAGAGAACTTCATTGACTAAAATATGGTAAGTTTATGGAGTGAGGTCAGGTTTCACTAGTGAAACAATAGATATGTGTTTAAAACAGTATTCAGATCAAGTCTGTGAAACAAAGAGAAACAAGGTGAAAATTTCACTGAATCAGTCCTGAACAAGAACAAAGTACACTGTGAAAAAAATTAAGAGAATTATAGGTGAATGCAAAACAAAACAAAACAAAAAAATATGGGGAAAATGCCCACAAACAAAAATTAAGACTGTATCTTAAAACAGATTAATGTCAGTCAGGCCACAAGAGATATGAAAAGAAAATTACAATATATATGGTGCTGTCTATGGTGAGTTGTACTTTAGTCACAAAATCTGAAGTGTAGGAAGACAATATTCATGCCATCAATGAACTGTTTTTATTGCTACCTAAGTCCTTCTCCTTGCCCCAGCCACGTTTGTTTTCTTCATCTACTTTTCATCTCATATTCTATGGGAAGGAATGACCTTTGCTTACAGGGCTTTCAGTTCATCACAAGAGGAGAGGAGGCACGAGAAGTGCCACTGCCTTAATCAAGGACACAGTGATCTGCAATGGGATGTGTTTTGGTCAGGGTTAAACTTTCAGTTTACGCAGCAGCATCACACCAATGCTGTACTCATGTGACACCTTACACTACCCAGGACCTAAATAAGGGTGCAGTAAGGGTTCTCAGTCTGTCTTCCAGGGCTGATGTTTCTTCTTTAGCCACTAAACTGCACTAAGTTCCAGCAAGTGACGGGATGGAGGAGGAAGATGAATAATTTAGATTCTGCTGCCATGGACTGACTTATCTGTGAAACAACTGATGTGTCCTCCCAGGGATGTAGCCAGCAGCCCCCACTCTAGGACGCTTCCTAACACGAGGCTTCTGCCTCCTCCACCTCATGTGAGCATCAGCTTTGTCAACATGCAGTCCAGTGCTTCCCAAGCTGATTATTAGTAAAATGATTGAGGGTGCATTAAGCCCCAGAGTCTTTGCTTATGCAGTTTATCATACTGAGATTTACTGTAGTCTCTTTTAGTAGCTTCTGGGCAGACCTACGTGACTAATCACAACAGCAGAACTGCAAAACTTACTGTTCCACTTGTACTACTTTGTTGTTTCTCATCTGCTTGGCTCTGTGTAAACAGCACATGCTGATGAACATATGGCTCAGACAGAGTGAGACTAGAAGGTGGGAGGATACCCCAGCAGAGCAAAGTGCTTCCTACACTGGAATCATCATATAACTATAGAATGGTTTGGGTTGAAAGGGACGTTAAAGATAATCTAATTACAACTTCCCTGCCACCTTACACCATACCAGGTTGCTCAGAGCCTCTTCCAGCCTGGCCTTGAACACTTCCAGGGATGGGGCATCAATAGCTTCTCTAGGCAACTTGTTCCAGTGCCTCACCACCCTCATAGTAGAGAAGTTCTTCCTCATAGCTCACCTAAACCTACTCTGTTTCATTTTAAAGCTGTTGCCCCTTGTCCTGTCACTCCATGTCCTTGTAAAAAGTCCCTCTCCAGTTTTCTTGCAGGCCCCCTTCATGTACCATTTCTCTGGAGCTAGTTGAGCCTCAAAAGGACAAAAATCCAAACTAATTTATCAACAGTCAGAAAACTTTTTATTTCCTTTTATATCAAATTATTTACTTTTGTTTGTTTTATTTTGTTTTGTTTCAAAAGTAAAAGTTAACAAGTAGTACAGGTGATAGACTAAGGCTCCTACATGGCAGCATTTTTCACCCTATGCAACGGCAGGCTGAAGAAATTCCCTCTGGGTGTCTTGTGTCCTGCACAAGCTGCCCCTGGAACCCCAGCAGCCTCAATGGTCCTGTCTTGCGTTGGCTCGGAAGCTGTGCCATGACAGCCCTCCATTCCAATCACACTGCGTGCAAGGCATCAGTGAACACCCACACTGGAACCCTGACAAAAATACAAAACTCACACTGATATTTTTTCACCCAGATCAGCATGATGGAGACATTAGCTTCATTACAAGACCACTAGATGGCAGTTCAGTAGCCCTGTTTTAAATGTTTAATATATTTGGTCTTTCTATTGCTTTAGATACAAACCTGATGAATGGCAAATTGAACAGCGTTCTGGAAAACCTGTGTTGGTTGTTCCTGCAAAATGTATTGAAGTCTTTCTGCTCATCACACCCCTCACGGAGATTCATTAAGTTCAGTGAATGTCTCTGAACACTCAGTGAATGCCTCTGTCCAGGTGGCAGGGAAGGTAATTATTAATTATAAAGAAAAAATAAGGGTCCTTCTAAGTTTTTAATATATACGTGGTGTAGCAGGCTGTATGGGAATTGTAGCTGTATATGCCATGAGAAGACTGGCCCTGTCCACAGCCGCTGCTATAGGACCATGATGTAACTATCTGCGTACACTGAAGATGATTTTCTGCAGCAGCACACCAAAGGCAGTAGGAGACCTACTGTGGCCTTTGTCTGTATCTGCCAAATGTGTTTGCAGTGACCCCACAACCCCCTCACCTCACTGACCAAAGATCAGAAAGATGGTATGAACCATTTTCCTAGAAATTCAAAGTTCTTTTCCTAATAAACAACTATTGTATGGTTGACTAAGAGGATTGAATTGCTGCAGAGCGCACTTCAGGTCTGGAAGATTTAAGGCTGGCATCTAAGCAGAAAGAGAGGAGGTTACACATAACTCAAGTATATGTGTATGTGAGTGTGTAGAGTTCTTTTCACTACAAATATGATATAATTGATAGGAAAACCCCCCAACAAGGTATACAACAAAACACATACAAAAGCTACATACAAGAGAAATGTTTTGGTTGCAAACCCGTTCACCTTTGGAATAATGTTTCTTTTTTGTCCCCTTGTTCAGTGTTGAGAGTTTTTATAAATTTTACTTAGCAGTGAAGTGATGCTCAAATAACTGATCCCAGAACTTTTGTGAAAACTATTTATAGTAGCGCCCACGGTTAATGATTCAATAAGGAGGCTTACAAAGTATTTTTTCCCAGTGATCTCAAGTGACACATACTAAAAGCAGTGAGCTTTTGATGTGCTGACATTTGTTCCTGGGAAAAAAAAATAAAAGAGCAATAGCATATTGTAAAATTTCAGTCTTTGGGTGCTAAAAATAGGAGGAAATGAAAGAAAAGAATTGCCTGAAGTCAGAAACCAACAAGACAATATGTAGTGCTTCTGTAGCTTCAAAGCAGGATGACTCAGAAGCTAATGTGTTGGTGGAAAAGGTCAAGAAGAAAATGGTTTATGATTCTCAGTGATCTTTATATTAAGTGACTCTTAGGTTTCCAATTACAGAGCTGCTACCTGATGCAAAAAAAATTCAACCACTCTCTTAATACCATAAATATTGCAAATGAGTGCAGCTTACAGTTGCAGGGTGTGGAGGAGAGGGACAGAAGAAATAACATGGATGAAAAGTGAAGACGAGTTTGGTGAAGAGCACCTCAATCCAGACAAAATAAAATAAAACAAGGGATGCTCCCAGATAACACAGTAATAGGAAATAAATTGATCAATAAATAACTGCATAAATAATAGGAAGATTGATATCACTTCAGCATTCCTTTTTTTCTGTGTTTCCTTTCAATTGTGCTTTTCATTTTTAAAGGAGGTGAGAAAGGGATTCTCACGGTAGGAATAGCTTAGCATTAACGAGAGTCAGCTGAAGTGGGGGCAGGGTGAGGAAGGAAAGGTAGATGTTTCCAAACCAGCTAGGAGAGAGGAAAACTTCCTTCTTCTTTTATATACAGCTTGGGAACTGCAGTAATTTTTATCATTAATGAATGTGAAGGGGGGAAAGTAGTGGGAAAAACCCCAGAATTTATTAGGATAAGAGGATTTGAGAACCTCATCAATATATATATAAGTATCTGAAGGGAAGGTGACAAGAGGATGGAGTCAGTAGACAAGAGGATGTTCTCAGTAGTGCCAAGCAGTAGGACAAGAGGTAACAGGCAAAAACTGATGCACAGAAATGCCACCTGAACATGAGGAAGAACTCCTTTACTGTGAGAGTGACTGTGCACTGAAACAGATTCCACAGAGAGGTTGTGAAGTCTTCCCTCGCTGGAGATACTTAAGAAGTGTTCTGGACACAATTCCTGTGCCATGTGCTCTAGGACGACCCTGCTTGAGCAGGGAGGTTGGACCAGATGACCTGCTGTGATCCTTTCCAACCTGACCCATTCTATGATGCTGTGATTCTGTGAATAGATCTGAAACTGAAGAGTTTCTTAGGCTTCCCAAGCCGTGGGGCTTTTTAAGATACCTCGAGATCTCGAAGGTTGTAGAGTCGTGTTGCTGCTTTTCATGCAGTGACTGATAAACAGCTGCTGGTTTCGTGTTTGCTCCCAGCCCTCGGGCAGTGTTAGCTGCTGGAAAATCCCAGTGCCGTCAGCTGAAGGAGGGGGTTGACCAAAAGGTACTAAAGTACCAAAACATGCCATAATACGTGTATATGTTTCGATATTGGCATTGCTGTCCAAGGCTTCGTTCCCTGTGCTGCAGCAGGACGGAGGAGCCTGGGCCAGCATCCCCCAGGCAAGCGCCGGAGCAGCCGGCGCGGAGCCCCCTCTGCTGGCGAAGCGCGGGTACTGCAGGCACCCGCGCCGCCCCCAGCCCTGCGGGTGTTGGGTGCTGGGAAAGAGCGTGTCCCGTCCCGCCCTCCTTCGTCCCGCACCCCTCATCTTCCCGCAGGGCTTTTCACAGCCTAGGGACGGTAGAGTCGCGCTAGGGATCTCCTGTGAGGAAAGGCGGGGAGGTGTGGGGTTGTTCAGCCTGGAGAAGGGAAGGCTCTGGCAGACCTTACAGCAGCCTTCCAGTACCGGTACCTGTACTTGCAGTACAGGGGGCCTGCAAAAGCGCTGGAGACAAGAACAAGGTCAGGTAGTAATAAGAGAAAGGAAAATGGCTTTAAACTGCAAGAGAGTAGGCTTAGGTTAGATATCAGGAAGAAATTCTTTACTGTGAGGATGGTGAGACACTGGAACAGGTTACCCAGAGCAGTTGTGGATGCCCCATCCCTGGCAGTGTTTATATCCAGTTGGCTGGGGCTTTGGGCAGCCTGTTCTAGTGTAAAGTGTCCCTGCCCATGCCAGGGGTGTTGGAACTAAATGATCTTTAACGTCTCTTCCAACCCAAACCATTCTGTGATTCTATGATCTCCCACAGTTTTATTGAGCAACAGGTAGAGGGAAGCTGAATAGAGGCTGCAAAGCTGTCTGGCAAAGGTGTTCCTTATTTGACACTGCTTCTTCACATTAAGTAGCTGTTAATTACACTTACAACGGCTGATACTTGAAAATTTTCTACGAAAAACTCAATTGCAAGCACAACAAGTATTTTTTTATTGTTTATTTCCCATGTGCAAACGGAAAAACTTCAGTTGGAACTAGTAGCAATGGGAGACGACTTTCTATATAAAAGTCCTAAAAATTCTTTCATAGAGAATTTTTCTTCCTTTCAGAGAGAAAAATTATTTTGGAATACTCCAGAGAGTATTCTAAAAATAAAAATTTTCTTTAACCATAGGAAACAGTACAGAGATTTTGTTTAAATCAAATAGGTGGATTTTGATTCCTGGCAGCTATTTTTTATTTTAACAACAATTAATCCAGTTTCATAATACTTTATTTTTGACAAAGTAATAATTTTCCAAAGACTCTTTTTTTACACGTTAAACCAAGACAAATTAATGTATGTAGGCATTTCAACACATCTGGCTTTAAAGGACCCATTATTTTTATTTTTTTTTACATAAATTACTGTGTTATTTGTTACCTATATTAATTTTCTCCTTTAAATCAGAAACAAATAACCAACCAATAACCTCTTCCATTCCATATCTGAAACTCGTAAAAAAAAAAAATCCCTCAAATGCACTGTTATCTAAATAACATACTTAAAACCTGAACTATGAATAGAAATTAAAGGCTATAGAGCAATTTTTTTCCTCATTTTTGCGAATTATACCAGTTGTCTTCCTACTTTATAACTCTCTTTTATCTTCCAGCAGTGACACCCCCCATGTGACTTATGATCTCTCCACAGGAAGTCATTGAGTGACACAATAGAGTTAATGAATTGGTCTTTCACCTCCAAAAACCTGATTAAATGCTAGCCTGAGATAATGAGCATGATGGAGTTCAGTAATGTCAGCAGAGTATTAACTTCTGTTTAAAGGAAGAATAGCACTGGCAGGAAAATGGATTTTAAGAGAGATTTGGAGCAATTGCACCTGCATGCATTATGGCAACTCTAGCCTTCCTTCATTAGAGTCATATTCACATTATGCCTTTGCTATTTGAATAGAATTTGGCAGAGGTTTATCTGCAGAGTGTATCATTTATCATGGATCTTTCTAGATATTTAAGTTCCCTACCATTCTAATATCGAAGCACCACACCTTCAGTACCTGGTGGTTCAATGTCAGGATAGATCAATACAGAGAATCAGAGAGGACTACTTAACCCATCAAGGGTAATACATTTTATCACAGACATACATAATGGCAATATATTTCAGGAAAAAAAAAATAAACCCAAACAGTACCATCTAGTAAGCACTGAGTTAATTGCAGAAGTCAGCAGGACTGACAGAGTGTTTGTCTTTCCAGCACAGAAAGGCCAAATACAGGGTACTTCACTGAGGATCTATATCCCTGCTGAAGGTGCGTTATTGGGATGTCCTGGAGGCCTTCCAGGCCTTCTGTAGCTCCACAGAACATCTACAGAGGTAACCCCTTCGCTCCTTTTTGGAGAGATTTGAAAGAGGTCAGCAGTGACTTCCCAAGCACTTCATCATTCACAGACCTGTTGCAAACTGTCAAACCATTTGGCCAAAGACAAAAAAGAAGTCTTCAAGTTTGTTGGCATACTTGTACCATTTTGCCACCTCTCCCTCTTTGTTCTTTTGGACAGATCCCACCTGCACTCTCAAAAGGTCACATTTCTCAGCCAGCATCTCCCATGTCTCCCAAATACTTGACAAGGTTTGCAGCTCTGCTCATGCAGTGATGTCATTACTTATCTTAAGGCTACTTCAAAAAATATGATAACTGATATAAAAAGATTCATGTGCCCAAGTGCCTCTACCTACCTCCAAGCTTCCACAGGCTTTTTAAAACAATGAGGATGATCTAGCTGCCTTGTCAGTTAAGACACTGTTTCTCTGGAAAGCAGCAGCTCAGTGATAGATTGCAGAAAGAGCAGCTGGCTGCCAGTGAGCAGTGGGGAAGGCTGCCACTCCCTAGCTGCACCTACATCAAGAAGTCAAACAAAAGAAGAAAAGCCCAAGCAGCAAATCCCAGAACTCACCACCAGCAAAAGTAAGTCCAAAACAGGTAAAATCTTAACAGCAACAGCAGCAGCAATCCCGTCCCCACATTTATCCCCACTGGGTTTCTTTCCTTGTGTATGTCCTGTGACTTTAGGGGAGACCTCTTTAGGTGATCTTCCTGACTGCTCCCCAAAACTATAAGGGAGAACAAGATTCTCAGAGTAGCTGTGCTGTTGCCCTAATTCTGATTTATTTCAGTCACACAAAAAAATTTCAAACTTTTACCTCATAAAACAAAACAAAACAAAAAACCCAAACATACAAAACGAACAAACAAACAAACCCCACCAAAAAACCAAACTCCAACCCAACCTAATCCAACCCAAAAAAAGCAGAAATCAGGTAATTGCAAACTAACCACTTAAATTTTTCAAGGCAATGGAACCCTAAGTAACCAAAGGAAACAAGGGGTTCAGAACAGTGAAATAGTTGGTACCATCATGTGTAAACAGGAAACCCCGTCTTTACCTCTTAGCCAAATAAGCTTTACATTTTTTCTGAGTCGCAGCAGCATTTGAGTAACTTATTGCCTGCATGGACATTGTCTCCTCACACTCTTACACAGACTGACATTTATACATTAGCCAGTTCTGTAGCTCTCTAACTTTAGGCTTCCAATCCCAGCAAAATATATCTATTGATTACAGCAGGCAGACCGTGAACAGTTTACAGGCTGGTATTCTGTTGGCTTAACCATTACCATATTTTTACTTTCTTCTTTGTTTTAGTGATGGTTTGGGTTGTTTGTTTTTCCTTTACAGCTCTTGATTCACCCCTAATTACAGTCCATAAGCAGCCTTAATTTAGCTTTGTCCTTCTCTTGTGTACTCTTGCCTTCCCCTCCACAGCTGCCTGCAGTTCCCACCAAAAGGCTGGTTCAGACCCTCAGTGTTCACATGTTCATACCCAAATTTATCTGAACCCAGACTATACCTGTCTCTGACCAAAAGTTAATTTTTAACTTAAGCAGATGTTTGTCCCCAGAGTTTACATGGTTTATATATGTAGAAGAAAAATGTTCTCTTGGCTTTTGTTTTTCTGTTCTACCCAAATTCTCTTGGGCTGTGAACAACAGGGAGCAGACAGTGGTGGTTTTGGTCAGTCAGTGCCAGGAGCCATCTGAACCTGCAGCAGACCTGCACCTAAAGCCAGGCATGTCTGTGTGTGTGGATACCTGCTTGGTGCTACACTTGCAATATTTAGTCCTGCCCCTCGGGTCTTGTTTCACCAGCGAGGATCGATCCATATCCACATCTGCACTGACCAGGTATTTTATTTTTAGTCCTGGATGGCTTTGCTTTGGTCAGAATACAAGTGGAGAAAATGCACCTGGATGTGTGAAGGAGGACCTCAGTCTCTTCTTGGACATGGTCCCCAATCACACAGTTTAAGAAGTAGTTTTCTCAAACATAGCTGTTAAACAGATGAGCTCTCTTCTATTCATGGAGCATTGTTCTTAGCTCTTAAGACCATATCCTTACACCTGGTAAAGATGACCTAGTTTCCAATAGGTTTGAAGGTTTTACTTGTTGGATTTTTTTTGTCGGGTTTTTTTTTTGTCTTAGGCTGCTGTAGGACTTGTAGATGACTTGCCCTGGTGTTATGACCTAGGACTTGCTCCAGATGGCATGAACAGAGTGCTCAGAGGGGCACTGATGTCAGAATGCTGAGTAGGCATCACTGAAATGCTGAGTGAGGCACATGTGAAATGCCGTGTGCCCCAGGCACTTGGTATCTTGTGTAGGACATGCAGACATGTGAGCTTCAAGACCTGCAGAGCCTGACACAAGTACAGCCCAGGGAACACTGCTTTAGAGTGCACATGTGTGGGGGAGAGCAGGAATGTAATAATGCTTGGAAAGGAGTTATCTTTGGCTTTTTCTGTCTGTCTATTCACTCCATTTGTTCTGTGCTCCAGCTGAGAAGGAATCTCTTAGATGTACCAGTACATACTGTCATGGCACATTTGCTCAGCTACATTAGACGTTGGTGTAATTTTGTGTCTTAGATGTTTTTTAGATGTTTTTGTTTCTTTGATATATTTTAGTTTTAGTTTTAAATGTGCATTATGATAAGATTTGGAGGATTTTTGGGATATATGGGGAGTATGAAGTTTGTCAGTTAAGTTCCTTCAAAAGCGTTTGGCAGGTCAGTGGAAAGGAAGTCTCCTTAACTCCAGCTGCACACACTGGGTCCTTCTCTGCCTTCTGGAGTTGCCAACTTCCTCAGAAACTCCTGGACATAATCAAAGAAGGGAAGACTCACAACTGAAGGATAGGGCAGACAGAAGGGAAAATGAAAGATCCAGCAAGGAAACATCATAGCAAACATGGGGGGGGGGGGGGGGGGGGGCC
>VZRZ01004923.1:34042-117747 GCA_013398175.1 Climacteris rufus
AAGCGAAAATGAAGAAGGGGGGGGGGGGGGGGGGGGGGGGGGGTGTGACTCCTGAAGAGAACAACATCAAAATCACAGCCAAAACAGGAGATGAGGAAAAAAATCACTCAATCACTCTTCCCTAATATTTGAGAGAGGGCAGTGTGGGAACTTGGAAAGTCACTGAATTGTTAGTTTGAAGCCAAGAGTGGATGTGAAGGCTGGCTCTGCTGTGGTACTTGGGGCTGGAAGACCCACAAATTCTCTTCTGTCTTCCTCTTTTGTTTTGCATTTTCTCAGATTTAAAAGTATGCTCTTCTAGTGTCTGTTCTTAAATAAAGTGACTTCTAAATATATCCATTAAACCCCCTTTATTATTCTGAGAGTGATTACTTCCAAGAAAGAGATTTATACAGATCTACCTTATATTGTGGCTTGTTCAGGATGAGCATCTAAACAGTTCAAAAATAGATCTCCAGTCCTTCTTGATGGCAGTCATTGCAGCCTTTCACTGTGCTCCAGAAGGAGGGAACAGGTTCAGTTCCGCAGCTTCATCCTGCTGCTCATTTTGCTGAAGTCAGCTGACTGTAGAAACTGAGCAGACAACATGAACTGGAATGGACTTGTTTATGCCTTCCTTCTATCTGAGCATTGTGTATTCACAATTGGATTTCAAAATGTAGCTGTCCAGGGTGTCTGGATATGCTCAAAACAAAATAAGAAATGGCAGAGCCACATTTTACATGGTGCTGTGGTCGGGTTAATAAATCTTGCAAGCTTTCCAAATAGTATGTTGTTGTGCTTGAGCAGGACTTGCCTCCTCAAGCACAATGTCATCTTAAATATTGTTATGTAGCTTCTGCATCTTCAAAGATTTGCATCCAATCAGCTGAAAACATGCAATGGCCAGGCTCATTTTCGTATATAGAACACCAAGTAATGTAACCTAAAAAAATTTTTATTTGTGCCAAAAATATGTACACAGAAATAGCAGTTATATTTCCAAGCTTTAGGTTTGTTTTTAGCCAGCTAACAAAAATGGCTTTGTTTTAAAATCAGCAACCATGTCTAGAAAAAGGTATGATACACCAGAAACACGTTAAAATAGCCTTATATGAATGCACGATATGTCTCCAGTGATAATGCTAACAGTGTGCTTTTTGCACATAATTTTTTTTGCATGAAGGGCTAGCAGAGTTCTGCTTACTTTGATGATATACATGGTGGAATTGACCAGATTCATGTTCTCTTGAGATTTCAGGTACTCTGATCACTGGTTTAATGACCAGTATAAACAAATTCTATTATTTTAGGTGGTAGTGAAATGGCTCTGAAGCTGTAAAACAGGAATGAAATAATAGGATGTATTTGTAGGATGTTAAGGATAGAAATAAGAGAAAGGCAAGCAGTAATTTTAAAGCATTGCTAGAATGTTTCCTATACTCAAACTCAACCACAAACCCCAGGAAAATGTATTTTTAAACTTTTTTAAGAAGTTCAGTGTGCCCTGTTGTTTAGGGGAAGAAATCTGGCTGAGCAGCTTTGTGCTCCCAGCTAGCAAGGAGATCTCAACCATCCAGCAGTTAACAAAGAGGATAGGGCTGGCTGCACTTCCTGCTGTAAGGAAGGTACCTTTTGGTACTTGGAAGCACTTTTCACATTTTTTTCATGTGTTCAAACAGAAACCTACCCAGACTTTTCTTGTCTAGGATAAATTTCCAGTTTTTGTGAAGTTGGAAGGCTCCACAATTCAGATGGAGAAACAGAAACTAGCTGTGAGGAGTCCAGAGATTTCAGTTAAACCTCATTCACATGGAAATTATTTGGAATTCCTGGAAAATGCAGGACAATTATTTTGCCAGTTTTCAGACCTAGCCAAATTGAAGAGACCTCAGGGTGCTCACCCCAGTCCTGGAGCACAGTTTAGCTAATAAAGCCAGTGGTGACTTTTGATCAACCTCTCATTGCTCAAAATCTCCATGTTTTCAGGATCTGAGAGGTAGGTTGCAGTCAAGACAGGGTAAGAAAAAGAATGTCTTCCCACAATGAACAGAAAACCTCCACTGACCTCCAGAATGATGAATTAGAGAAGATCCTCTTGAGCTACTGGCAGGAGCAAACAGAAGCTTTTGCCCCTTCAGTTTACTGTATCTGAGACATGGAGGTCATCTGGGTTTGTTATTACCTAATATTGGTGTTTTCATACTGCAATATACATCTACTCTGGAATTTCTACTATCACTGTCACCTTCAGAAAGGTGAATTAAACATTTAATGTAGTAAGTTTACTACTGGCAGTGCTAATTTTCAGTGGTGGAGAAGGAAGTTTTCAATTATTTCTAAATTTAGGAAGACAATAGATCTGAAAGACTGTTAGTAATTCTGTGGTGTAGGTTTTGAACTTTGCAGTTATCTAGTTTGCTATTTTTAATTCACATTCAAGTCATTTGGATTCAATTTTGAGGACAGGAAACAGATCAGAAATCCACAGTGTGGTTTCAAAAGCTTCTTTG
This sequence comes from Climacteris rufus, assembly GCA_013398175.1. Lineage (NCBI taxonomy): Eukaryota > Metazoa > Chordata > Aves > Passeriformes > Climacteridae > Climacteris > Climacteris rufus. The sequence continues at coordinate 36,535 of VZRZ01004923.1, forward strand.
AGGTGAAATTTGACTCATGTGGTTACTGCTACTGGTTTTGTTGCTCAAACTGTCTGATGAATTTCTTAAGTAGATTTAAACTGAAAATAATTTCTTAAATCCCATTCTTCCCTAGAACATCTATAAAAACAAAACAGATGAAATAAGTATTAAGAAGGAAAAATAATACTAAAGAATCTAATTATACTTAATAAGATAGAAAGTTACAGAAACTGTCTTCATGATGTCTTTTGCTGTTGTTTGGAAAGGAGAGGACATTGAAACCCATGTAATTCCTGTTACTACTTCAGTATTTAGGGCTAGTGTTAAGGTGGGGGGTGAAATAGAAGTTTTAAAAATTTGGAGGAAAAAAATAGCATCTTATCTCTGAAAATAAACCGAGGTTACCATGTGTAATACATATGGTAGAACAACAGCATGCTGTAGAGCATTTAGTGAAAGAGAACAACATAACATGATGCTCATGTCTCGTTGGTACTGCTCACCTCTCTGAAAGCTCATGGCCCAGTGGCACCTTGGCCCAGGAGGGAACAGCACCATTCATTGCAAAATAAATTCATTGCAAATAAAATTCCGTTTGGTGGGACTGTTTAATTCTGACTCTGCTACATAAAAGCCAAACACGTAAATACACATTTTAACTTGAATATTTAACTTCTTCCTCACTTCCTTCACATGGGAAAACTTGTGACCCTACTGTCCCATGAATCAATTTTATCACCATATTTTTTTCATTACTGAAAAAACAAAATCAAAGTCCTTGTCTAAATGTAAGGCTTTGTTGCCATCACTGTACACTTCTCAATATAAAGGAAATCTTAGTCTCCATGTATCTGTACTCATGACAAGTAAACAATTCCAGAAAAATGTTTTTAATCAGAATTTAGGAATAACATTTGGATGGTTTCCTACTTTACAACACTTGGTAAGCATGAGAGCTAAGCTAAGCTCAGAGAGCTTGTGTAGGTTTTGCAAACTACAAAGCCAGCTTGCTTTTCCACGTCATAGAGAGATGAAGGAAAAGCATTTGTGTAGCAAGGGGAAGAAAACAGGCAGTAAATAACAGATGAACCCAAACAAGAGTACTAGGTGCACTAGAAATCCGAATGGGTTTCAGGGATCCTTCTGTCCAGTGCGTATGATCTTCCTCGGAGAGCTGACACAGCCCTGTCCCTGCTCGCTGCTGGTGGTGCTCCAGAGTCCCGGGAAGTTAGGGGCAGCTCTAGCCAAAGCCAGGGTACCCAGCAGCTGAGGAACTACATCAGACGCCTGAGTGAGTGACTGTGAATGTCTGTCACACGTCAGGAGGTGGAGGTGAAATTAAGAGCAAGCTCAGGAAGAGTGGTTTGTTCCAGGGCCATTTTATAGGTGTGGCAAAGTGCTAGTTTATATAGTCCAGAGGCAAGTGGGAAATACCCCAGCTGGCAAGGCCTGTTCTTTCGCGGGCAGAACTAACAGCTAGCAGAATTGTTATGATCAACTACATAGGAAAATCCCTGAAAATGAAGGTGAATATTTATATAGATCCATACACACATGCCATTTACTTTTTTTTTTTAATATTATTTATTTAAGTGCATGCCATATGGACATTTAAGTGTTTCCTGATAATGGTATATATGTGCTGCCTGTGATCATTACCCTGGAACGGGAAAATTGGAACTTAGAAAGGATTTTGTTAATAAGCATTTCCTAAATGACACTTTTACAGTCCACCTCTCAAAGGAGTACAGTGCCAACTTTGTTGTGAGGCAGATGGTAGTGAAAAAGGTGGATGTGACTCTGATCATTTAGCAGGGAAATTAATTTATGTGGTACTAACCAACCTCCAAATTGGGTTTATTGGCTCATTACGGTTTCTCCAAAACACCAAGGTTTTATGTTTTAAAGAAGCTGAAGGTTATTTTCAGGATATTCGAGAGAGAGGGAGAAAGACAGAGAGAGAGAGGAGAAAATTGACTGAATGAGTAAGGATCTGTATTAAAAGTAAGATGACAACTTTAGTGCAAATTTCAAGGAAGGACTTTGCAGATCAAAGAATGTTGAAGAAGTTCTCCTGTCTGGTACTGAAATGCACCTTTATCCACCTTTGTCGTAGTATGAATGTTCTTAGATTATTAACATTGTGCTTTTGGCTTGGATACACCTTCATTGCACGAAGTAAATGAAATGCACCATAACCTAGCATTACAGCATATAGATATTTCCCTATTTCTTTTTATAAACAAAAAATGTGGATGTCCTTATAGCAGAATAACTCTGTGTCTCCTTAGTATACCAAAGAGAATTAATTCAGGATAAAAGTTGGACAGCAAAATGGAGATCATGCTTTACATTTCAGAATTTTATGTCGGATGGGTAATCTTTATATTATCCCTACTTGGGGCAGTCTATAGCACACCGTTATCCTAAGGATGATTAGGAGCCTTTAGTACCAGCTTGCCTGAGTAAAGAATAGTGTTCCTGGTGCTTTAAACTTATTGTTTCACTTCCTTTGAAGTAATTATTTGTAAATGACATACTCTGAAAAGGATTTTATGTAATGCACTGCAATATGCACTCTGATAAGGGTTGTAAAGATAGCTTAAAATTTAGTCCTGAAGTTTTATTGGGATGCTATAGTTAACTGTTATCTTTAAAAAATTTGTTGACATTTCATGGAATATGCTACAACTGAAAAACTAATAAAACACTAGTCTGTGACTTAGTTTTAGATATCTTTCCTTACACTCATGTTGGGAGGGACCTTAAAGATCACCTAGTTCCAACCCCCTGCCGTGGACACCCTTCACTAGGCCAGAGACTACTCTCAGTTTGAATCCATTCCCCATTGTCCTGTCACTACATGCTCTTGAAAACCATCTCTCTCCATCTTTCCTGTAGGCTCCCTCCAGGCATTGGAAGGCCACAATTAGGTCACCCCGAAGCCTTCTATTCTCCAGGCCAAACAATCCCAATTCACTCAGCCCTTTTTCGTAGGAGGGGTGCCCCATCCTCCTAATCATCTTGGTGGCCTCCTCTGGACCTGCTTCAACAGGTCGATGTCCTTTCTGTGCCAGGGACCCCAGAGCTGGATGCAGTGCTCCAGATGAGGTCTCACCAGTGCTTAGTTTGTGTTTAATTTAGTAGAAGTTATTTGAGTAGTATAAAATTAGTTTTCAATATATTTTTTCAAGAACAAGTGGTATTTTAGTCTTTCTATATTAATCAATTATTTTTTTATAACTTCATTGTGTGCAGACTTAAAAAATTAGCAGTTTGTATCCAGGCACACCTGCACAGAAGCACAAGTCATGGTGTGAGTAATACTACCAGATTAGGATAACTCCTTCATATCCATTGGATGGGCTTTTTATAGATCCGGCACTACTACTACTGAAATTTTCAGGAGGCACGATTGCTCTTTCCACTAGAAACAGGGGCACTGTCATGGTTGCCTTGTTTTCCTTCTGTGAGCTTATATTTATCACCAGAAAAAGAACAATAGAAAATTGTCAAAAGGAACAAGGTGCTTTGTTCCTGGGGGCTTTGTGGCTTTTGAAATTTGAGGGAAGGGCTACTTATATTATCACATGACTTGGGGTTCCTTTTCAAGTAATGTACAAAAATTTCTGATGCTTTTTGGAAGTGGGAATGTTGCATAGAGGCTCATATGTGTCTTCTATTGCATTTCAGTCCTGTACTAATACTCATTTTCTCCAGAACAGATTGTCTGTAATTAGTTGAAATAAATACCTGCTATGGAGTTTAGGATATCCTCCAGAAAGACTTGGCTAGAAGGAAGGATTCCCAAATCCCAAGCTGAGACTTAAAATAGTCCTCCCTAATCATGTCAATATTTATATTTGACAGCTCAACCTTGTTTGACATGGAAGTTTCCAAGGCCTATGCTTCTAGTCCACAGAAATAAATTGTTTCTCCATTCTGTTTTTGCCAGCCTCACTGGATTTCTCATAAAGTCTCACAAAAGTCTCTCATAAAATCTTGCATAAAATCTCACAAAACCAGCTGTAGTCACTTTATGTAGCAAATGGGAGGATGTGGTAAAAGCTGTGCCGAGGCTTAGAGGTCAGAGCATCTCTATAGGTGCACACCTTCTTTGCAGAGAACCTTCCCTTCCCATGGTATTGAAAGGATAAAAGGGTTTTCCTCCAGTTCTGCTACAGGTGGCAGGTGTAGATCAAAGTGGTTGAGGTGGTCAAGATACATTTGGTTCATAAGTACAAGATTTTCTTCCCTGCTGGTTATGCTTTTCTTTCAAATACAGCCTAATTCTTCCATAATTTATGCTGAAGATTCTCTGCTGTTACAGTTGCCCGACTTCTTCCAAGCATCAATATGGTTGTAAATTTTAAAGGGCAATTAGAGACAAAAGAATTGCATATAAAGCCTGATGGAATTAAATGGAGCAAGGACAGACAAGGGTTTCTTATCAAATGTTTTTCAACAGCACTACTGGATTGTGGAGTAGCTCCCTGTGAAAAGCTGTAGTAGTCCAGTGATCTGAAGAAAATACAGTTATGGTCGACAAGGGCTGCATGAGCACATCTCTCAGCATTCGTTACCCTGACAATGAGTGTGAATTATTAGGACTCAAAAAAATTAATTCCTTCTTGTATACTCCAAGACAGATCACAAATGGGAAGTGGAAACATGCTTCATTTATGGCCACCTCACAAAGGATTCATCCAAAACTTTATGCACATAAACTGCTCATTAGTCTCTCAGAAGCTACCAAAGGCAGCTACCAAATCAGAAGATGCTGCAGCCAATTTTAAAATGTATGTAAAAAACATTTAATAGGGAAAGATAAATGTTTCAATAACCTAGGTTGGCGATGCCCAAATGTTTTCCTTTTGCAGTCTTACTTAGGATGCTCATCCTAGTTTCTGTCAAACTAGCCTAAGTGTCTGAAAAGTGATGCAGCTTTCTTTTAGAACCTCCAGACTAAGAAGAACAAATACTACTATCCATAGCATAGGCTTAAGTGGCAACAATTCTATCTTATTAAAGAGTATCAATCTAATCTAGTAGTACTTTGAAGGAGAATGGTGAGGGGGGAAAACCTTTGTTTTTTTCCAGATAGAGACATTGTGGCCTATCTGTCCAGACCAGAGCTACCCAGAAATCCTACCAAGACAAAATGTGTCACAGCACCAACCAGAAAACACAACTTCCCTCCACACCAGCTCATGTCATAGCAACTTCATGGGTCTTTCCCAGGTCAGAACATTTTCATCTTACCTTCTTCAGATAAATATGCAGGATAAAGCTTTAAAAAAGTAACTCATATTCTAAAATAAAATAAAATAAATATTGCAAAGCAGAAAACAGGTAATTTTCAGTGCAGATCAGACTTCTCTCTTCCTTGCCTGTAATTAAAGGCTGACTTTGAATGCTAAGATCTGAGTCTCTCCAGATTTTGAGGTGGAATTCTGAGGAGTCCAGTAACAAGCAACCAAAACACATCAGATAATAGTTTACCCTTTAGGGTGGGAAAAATGCGAATGAAAGGGCCTGTTACCTGAAAGCTGCAGGACTTCTTCCTCCTCTAAATCAATGGCAGTTGCAAGTGTTCACTGCCTACAAAAGATAAGTGGTCCTATGATATCATACTCTGAGATTCCCATGGGAACATTTTGTGGGATGGTATAATTAATTTGATACCAAGTATGAACCCTCTGGACCTAAAATTCTACACACTCCTTCCAAATACTATTCTTTTCATATTCAAATGCACTTGCAATACTCCACTTGCAATACTACATTCTCATTTGATAAAAAAACAAACAAACAGAAAGAAACCAAACAAATACTTTACATGGCTTTGAAAAATCCCATACACCATATTTTGGATGATTGTAATTTTAATAGATTATCTGTTAGTTAAAAAGACTGTAGCATTTCAGAAAGTCCATCACTCTTGCCACCCCAGGTTTTAAGTGACTATTTGAAGCATGTCGAAGACAGTCTTTTGGAAAATGGCAACCGCTTACCTAAAAAGACTGAAAGTCTGACAGACTTGGGATTGTTCAGTTTGGAGAAGAGAAGGCTTCAGGGTGTTGTAATTGAGACCTTCCATTACCTGAGGAGAGCCAACAAGAGAGATGGAGAGAGATTTACACATATAGTGACAGGACAAGGGAGAATGGATTCAAATTGAGAAAGGGTTGCTTTACATTAGATATTGGGGAGAAATTCTTTACTGTGAGGGTGGTGAGGCAGGTTGCCCAGAGAAGCTGTCAGTGTTCCAGCCCTGGAAGTGTTCAAGGCCAGGTTGGATGGGGCTCTGAGAAATCTGGTCTAGTGAAAGGTGTCTCTGCCCATGACAGGGATGTCATAACAAGATCATCTTGAAAGTCCCTTCCAACTCAGGCCATTCTATGATTCTCTGAATTCAGATGTATTTTAAATAGTTTACTTTACTTACAGTTTACTTTACTTAATACTTTACCCAAGAACATTTTCAGTGAGATTCCTAAAACATTCCTGCAATAATCAACATGGTGACAAGGCATGCTCACTGTTTCACATGGCATCCTTTAGGCACGTGGTCCAGCAACATTTACTCTCTGGCTGCATTACACTCCTGCTGATAACTCATAGAATTATTGTTTCTCCTCATGCTTTACAGAGTTCCAGATCTAGGTATGTGAACATGGAAGGAAGACATGCAGAATGAGATGGGTACCTTGCTAATGAGGTAGGGAGCCCTATTGAATAGGTTAGAGCAGTTCTCTGTAGAGCCACCGTATGTCTGCTGTCACTGATGAAATGCTAGAGCTTGTAGGATGAGGTTTATCAAACTGCCTAATTTCCACTGCATTAAGCACAGTTTCTGGAGTGCCTTTGGTTTGCCTTAGCACTAGAGTCTGTCATGAGACATGTTCTGGGAGGATTACATGGTTCAGGACATCACATGATTTGAACTTGCTCTTTGTGCAGGTGCTGTGCTTCGGTAACATCTCTCAGTCTACCCCTGAAGATAAAGTGTTGGCTGCTACAGGAACCACACACCAAAGTGGCTCTGCAGGACCCTATGTGGTATCCTGAAGTGCTGACAGTGAGCCGGAACTGAAGAGCTCAGCTGGCACCATGCATTTTCTTCCTCAGAAATTCTTGGGGATCTCTACTCTTCCTGGTATTCTGCTGTACTAGCAGCCTGTGGTTCCTTGTGCTTTTAGCAATACTCATATCAGGTCTTCACCATCAGATTATTGCCTGTGCCCTAATCCAAAGGTCCAGAGTTGGCAAGAGCAGCTCTGAAGTTAATTTCGCTTCTTTAACTCCAAAAAAGTGTATTAACCATGTTTTTTCTTTGTTGGGGACATATACTATTAAAATCCTTAAACCTGAGTATTTATTTACTTGGTATATAAGGCTGACTGTTTGCTGTCATTAGGAAAGACATGGGAGTCTATTTGTGAGTGAGAGTTTTTTTGTATGTATTCTGGCTTCATGAATTCTTGACTGTCAATCACCCATTGTCTTGGTTCGTTACACAAACTATTTCTTAAGGCTCACCACAGCAGGAATTGTTTTCATTTTTGTTCTGCTAATGGAACCTGATTTGAAAAAATCTCACTGGAAGTCATTTAAGGAGCCTTAGCTGCAAGTAAAAAATATGAAACAATTTATTTCCCAGTGGGGAAAAATGTGGGTTGGAGAAAGAAAAAGGCAGGAAAAGAAAGAAATGCAGATAGATATAGAATCACAACTCAGTCCAGAGTGTGAGAGCCTAAAACACTGCAGGAGTAATCCAGGTAATGAATCAACAGTCTGAAAAATCCACAGGGAGTTTCCAAAACATTTTCCCTTTGAAGAAGATAAAAATAATTTCCATAAGAATTATATTCAGAGGTTTATAACCAACACAAAGATCGTACACTATGTTTTCAGCCAACTGTTTCTCCAGTGTGGATGAATAGAAATTGTTAAAGCCCTTCTCTCAGATAAAGGACATTTTTCTGCATCTCATGCAGCAGAAATATCCTTGTTTCAAATCCTGTTGTCAGCACCCTAAAAAGGATTGCTCTCCTTCTATGTAGGTATCCTGATACACAGCCACATATCCAAGTGACAATACCACTACAATGTTGGGTTTTTTTCTGAGTTGAGCTTGACAAATAATTTCTGGCACTTTAGAAAAAAAGTATTCTCAATAACAAAACTTTTCTCTTTTAATGAATTTCCCACAAACGCTTCTGTGTGGTTTTTCCTTCTTTATTTTTTAATATTCCTTAGAATACGGGGAGCAGAAGAAGCAGAATGCTCACTATTTGCAAATCACTTTATGACTAGTATTTGTTTTTAGGTTCATGGATATTCAGCACTGTAGTGTCAAAACTCCTTATGACAACAAATTTTTCCTTTCACGAATTTTGCTTTGCTCAGGAAGAAAAATCAGGAAAACATTACAATTCTAAGGATTATAAAATTATGGTTAAATGGTTGCATTATTACCAGTGAAAACAAAGTACAGCTTTTGGTAAAACTAGGTTGTCAAGTGCTTAATTCATTATTTTTGGGAAAATTATGAATTACTATGCTTTTTTAAAAAAATTATGGAAGTACTGAAAACAGCATGTAGTGTAGCCAGAACTTAAAAACTAAGCAGGCAGGCCAGATGACACTGGTGTTAAAAGCAAAGCAATGAGCATTGAAATATTTTAATCCTTCCCTTAAAGTGGTGGTTGGAAACCATGAGGAAAAGAGCTTGCAAAAAACTCAGTCCAGATCCTCCACACTGTTTTCTAGTCAATCTATTTAAGGCCAAGCAGGAATTTCTCCAGGCTGAAAAATGTTGGAATTTCTCCATGTCCAGCTCTACCTCTGGACTGACAAATCTGACATTTAACTTCCTTGGTCCTTGCCTTCTTGCAGTTCTTCATACCAGCAAGGTCCTTCGGAGTTTCTTTGCACCATGACACTCCTAGCAACCCCCCAGCTATCAAGTTTCTGCATTCAGCAAAATCCAGATGGATTCAGAGTTGAGGGTATGAAATAAGTAACCTTGAAATATGTTTCCATCCTCTTACTTTGAAGTCCTGTATTCACAACTGTCAGAAAGCACAGGTAAAAGTACTACTTAAAACATGAGCAAATACTTTCTGTTGCTTAATGGAACCAAGGTCATTTACTCTGGAGTACCTGCTGTAGCTGTGGAAGGATATGTTGCCTAAGGGTTTGAACTGAAGGAGAAAGAGTTTTCAAAACTCAGTTATACTGGTATTAATAGAATACAGCCAGATGGTGCAGTCATCAATAATCTAAAAATATCCCTGGTGCATAGTCAAAAGCAAAGTAGCATGAAAATTAAAGTAAAAAAATTGCACTTGCCAATAATGTCCTAAAAAACCTTTAATGGCAACTCACCCTATGTTTGCTAAAAGGTCATTGCACAGACACAAAGTCTTTTGCTGTGAGAAGTCATTGAAAGACAATCTTGTCATTACCTGGCTGCTTTTAATGTTGTGCTCTTAAACGAGTTAGAATAAATACTTTAAACAGTGGCTTTAAATGACACCAAATTTTTTTAAAAAATATCCACTCATCCTTCTGTATACCTGGCCCACTAATGAAAAGCCTGTGAAAAGCCTGTGAAAAGCCTGATTCATCACTGCTGTGTGGGTTTTGATATTGTTTCTACAGCCTTGTACAGAACAGGAAAAAATTTCCCATTCTGGTACAGTCCTATTTGTGCAACTATTGAAAACTGCCTTATGATAGAACGATAATCAAAATAATTCTCATAGAAATCAAAATATATGTATTTATATCTAAAGCTGTGAGAGCTTTAGATAAAAAAATAAATAAAATAAAAATAAAAATAAAAATAAAAATAAAAATAAAAATAAATATAAATATAAATATAAATATAAATATAAATATAAATATAAATATGCATGCATATACATGTATTTGTAAGCAGTGATCCACCCTGCCATCTGCATAGAAATAGTTCTGGACCTCAGCTTCTACCTTTTTTCATTACTATGAAGCTCTCCATCTAAGACTGTGTTTGACAGCTGAATTAAAGACGGTAAAATAAGCACTATAGCAAACATTTATTTCATTGTTTGTTTAAATGATTTTTAATGTTTTTATAGAAATTGATGAGGAAGTAGTACACATTTACTTAGTAATTAGTTAATGCAAGCTTTAAATTTAACAATGTTAACTAAGAAAAAAAATATATACACACTTAAGCATTTTTTAAAACCCTTACCTGGGCATAATCTAGAGTTTTGATTTTCTCTAGGCCCAGGGGAGGAAATTCCACCAAAAATAAATCAATTTTCATTCTGCTAATCCCCACAGGAAAAGGCTGATACAGTATATTTTTAATTTTTGCACATAAGCTATTTCTCACTAACTCATTCTTTTTATAGTACGCGTCAAAAGGCAAGCAGGATAGGTTTTGTTGGTGTTTTTCTTTCCCCCACAGGTACTCCCTAACAATGGATTTGGGAGCCTTTGTTCTATGCAAAGTCAAAATTCTTCTGTATGCCTTCAGAGATCTACATGCACAGGCTTTGTAAAAGAAAGAGTACATGGAATTTCACAGAGCATGTCAGCTTTTACAAAACTGAGCATCTCTTCAGTAACAAGAGAAGAAAATGGAAAAAGACATGGCAGGAGATTATACTTGTCAAGTGGAAGAAATAGCACAATTGCCTGCCACAAAACCACCTCAGCCCCATGAGTGCCTGTATGGCTCAAAGAGATAACTCAAACCAACAGTGCTTGAAATGGTGATGTACAGGGAAAGACTCGCTAAATCTTCAGAGCAGGAAAAGATCTAAAGAATTTTTGCTTGCTTTAGGGCTTTTTTGGGTGGGTTTTCTTTGTTTGTTTGTTTTTGTTTTTGTCTTGGCCCACTTTGCCCCCATGGTCTGTACTAACAACTTTCTCACAGATTTCCCTTTCCCAAAGCAGCTCAGAATTGAGTTGCTGAGAGACACATGGGCTGGAGGAGAGACCAGAATACCTTGCTTTCTTAGTGGTGGCTTTTCTAAATATTGAAAAAAGTTATTATTTTACGGGGAGCAGATGCCATGAAAATTGGATGTGAGATGGAGGTTGGGATGTAAAGTTTGAGGTGTGCTAGAGATGGCAATACATGTAGAATATTCCCATATGTGACCATAAGGGGCACCCAAATTATTAAAGAAAAATCCATTTTTAAAATGCTTGAGAACTGATGAGAAGAAAAACATTTGAAGGAAATGATTAGATGTGCACAGGCTGCTTTTGCTCAATGGAGCAGGAAACTAAGAAATACGAAGACAAGGTGTTCTGCTCAGCCTCGTATCTTACTACAGGTGCATATTATGCAAATGCAGCAATACCAGAAGCATGTATAAGAATGAGATTTGTGCTGATTTTTCATTGGTGTAACCAACACCTGAATCTAGCCCAAATTTATGCAGTTCAGTCCAGATCTTCAACAGTTACTTCTTGGAATGATACTTATTAAGCTATTCACTCCCCAAACCATTTCAGAGTAGAAAGCATTACCCCTAAATCACACTGAAGGCAGACAACTAGCAACAAGTGAAATGAAGGTAAAAACATAATTTTTTTATAAAACTTTATTTATTTTTTGTACAAAAATAAGACTTGAGGTGCTGTGAGTGTTCTTACAGTACAACACTTAAGCAGTTATAAAACACATGAGACTTCTTTTAGGCATCACCCAAAAAAGCAATTTAAAGGGCCAAGATATCCTCATTACCAGGATTCTGTAATCAAACACCCACACCACCCATCAGAGATACTTAAATAAATTTGAATTTATCTGTTACAAAAAATTAAAAGGAACACATTATGGTTTGTTTTTTTTTTTTCAAAGCCAGTGGAAACCAATTCGCTTCAAAGCGATTCATTGAAAAAGCCTGAACACCAATATGGTGTTGGGCCTGTTTTATGCTTCCGTTTTATTTAGACAGATGGTGATACCCTTATTTCTATGAATAATTTTTTATTCATGCACACTTCAGGAATAATTTCTGAAGTTAGCAGTAGTACTTAGGAAGGAAAATCACTTTTGAGCATCCAACTTTTAAGAATAAATTTTTCAAAGGCACATAAGTGACTTAGGAATCTACACTAATTTTCAAAAGTGATTTAAGCCTCCCTAGCCTAGTATCCTCACAGCCAGCAAGATTTAGGACTTAAAGGGATTTGTTTAGATGGTTTTCAGCATTGTTTGGCAGAGATACACAACACAACTCCTCGACCACTCACAGCTTGGAATTTCAGCACCAACTTGAGCATCTGTTTGCTGCTTGGGACCTCTACACGGGAATTGCTAAGCTTGTAAGAAAGGGATTTTCAGCTTTTTAAGGCAAACAGCTGAGCAGGGAAGCTGCCTAAATTAGACAATAGTGCAAGGCTGAAGAATGGGGCTTATGTGTCGAGCAACTGATGTGATGCCAGTTTAGAGGTGGCTCTTCTTGCTCAGGATCCTTGGCTGGGAGCTCTGCTGGACGTGGACACCGTAGCCAAGTCAACTACTTAAGCATCCTGTGCCCTAGTTGTCAAAACCTCTGCCTGTCTTGAAGACTGTCTTTGCTGTGCTTGTTCTATTATTCTCATTAGCCCCCAGCTGTCAGGTAGTCTGGAGATGGGCTTTCCTTCCATCTAGAGGTGGCCTGTATTTATTTTTCTGCTGTGGTGCTGGAAGACAGCCAGCCTCAGGCGTGCTAGGACACTGCTGGATGGGTAAGCCACTAATAGACTGTTTAGATATCCAAGATAAAACCCTGGTGTCAGGGCTTGCAGGATCTCTGCCTGAGGCAGGGCTCAGAGAAGCTCATTACTGTGGTGCTGAAGTTGAGATTGGGCTGATTTGAATGTGTTGGATAACAGCAGCTGTGAAGTTATCATTACTGTTTTGCACTGAGGGATTCACTATGATCTGGTTTTAAAATGGGTGAAGCCTTTTCAGGTGCATAGTTTGGTAGTATGATCTGGCTCAAAGGAAATTGTTTTTGAAAATGGGATTTGTTATCATAACCCTGTTTATGCCGGGATCCCTAAAGGTTATCAGTTTCACAGTATCACACAACCTAAGTGTATCTAAGTACTTATGTGAACCTGAATCTTACCTGCTTTAAAAATCATGGATGCCTATCAGCATCCTCTAAGACCTAAATGCCCTTACAAACTTAACACATAGCTTCCCTGAAACTCTGTTTTCTTTTTAATTGGAAGTTGTTCTGATATCTGGACTGCAGTTCACAGACTTGAACTTTAAATGATTATAAACATATTCCAAAAAACTCTAAAAATAACTTCTTCTGAGATAACTGTTAAGCTATTAACTATCGAGACAGCTGCACTTTCTATTTTAAATTTCTTTGTAATGTAACATGGCTGTATTATTTCACAGTTTGCATTGAAGTCCTGCCACCTATTGGTTTATCAGAGCAATGGTCAGGCCGGCTGGATTTCTCCCTGTGAAACCACAAAGGAAAATGGATCTTACAACATCAAACCTCTAAGCAGTAAGAAATCTAACAAGTGAGCAGAAGTAATTTAGCCCCTTTGCAATTGGCAGATAAATTTCTAGTGCCATATTTGCAACCCATATGGGGACAAGGCAATTGCTAAACCTCAGTTTCTCTCCTTTTGAATTTAAAAAAGAAATCCTCAAAAGATCAAAACTCTGAAGTTCTGGAATCTTATTCAAAGGATTTGCAGACTACACTAGAAAAATGTACATATGTTCATTGATGCAAAATAGTTTTTAAATATACAGATATGCATGCACTACATTTACTTGTTTTGAGCCAAGTTGTGCATAAATAACTTCTTTCATAGCAACAAACAGATCAATCACTTTGCCTGTATTTGCAAATGACTTCTTCTACATCACTTACATGCTGCACTGGGAGAATATTTTAGAATCTTCTTTTAGATTATGGTATTCTGGTACCACATTACTTTCAAGGTTCTTACTGCAACATTAAAAACTTGTTATAATAACAAGAGTATTTGGAAAGTGACAGCAGAGCACAGACAGAAGTTAAGAATTACATGAACAGTGCAGGACAGAAGTTGAAGGAGTAAGTATCAACTAGATGGGAGCAGAAGTAAAAATTGGGTGAAAAAATGTATTTCTAGACCTCTTGGTACTGAGATATTGGAAATTTTGTTATGAAAGTGAGGATTTTTCAAGACATAGCTGAACCTGCTTTTAACCTTAACTTTTTGTAATGCTTTCTTCAGGAGATGTTTCACTCTTGGATAGTGACCTTTGTTGCCTCCAATATTTGATTTCTGCCTGGTGTCCTCCAGGGCAAAATAAAACAAATAACCACCTCAGGAGAAGAGACTTGCAGCCACTGAGGGCTACAGTCAGTCAGCCCCCTGCTTCCCTGCTAGTACCAAACCAGTGCAGGCAAGTAGCATTGTACAGAGGAAGCAATGATCAACATGTCACAGCTGCAACATAGACTGTATAGAATAAGGCATCATTGTCAACAAAGCTTGCCCTGACAGCTCAGTCAGGTGTATACAATGTGTTATGTTTATTCATACAAAAGGGTCTGCATGGAGAAGAGAAAATATTTTAAGAATAGAGCTAAAAAATATATCACCAACAAGAAACTTCCAATTAGTTAACAATTCTTTAAATATTGGGGATAGGAAACTGCTTAATTCACAAGCCTTGCTGTCTTCTGTTCATTATTTTGTGTACCCAAAAGAATTCAGTAAAGTGCACTCCACACGATGACAGTGTGACAAGGACCAATTTGTGAATAACTTGTCAACAGCTTGAATGAAACTCTAGAAATCCATAACAGGTGCTCGATAGCTATAATCGAGTGACAGATGGATTAGATACATGAAACCACAACAAACTGACTGAATGGGAGAGGGAGAGAGAACGAGGGTGAGAGTGGGGGAGGTTCATTAACTATAGAAGAGAGCAAAAATACATGAATTATTAAAGAAGCGGCATGAGCCAATTTGTGTGGATGCTTCCTGCTCATCTTCAGCAGGCCTGGGAAGAGGGGCTGCAATGCCAGCTACTACACACAGCAGCATTGGTCTAATATTTTGACTCTAGGCAGGGGTGTACCAGAGCTTGGCACTGGCCTTGATTGCAGAAATCACTGTTATATTTCAGCACACACACAAGAGCTGATTCAGCAGTGTACTTGAGCACAGGCCTTGCTTTAAGCATTGAATAGCACCATTAAGGTCAGCAGAACAACTGTGTTCAACTCACACTGACACATTTAAGCATCTTCCTGAATTTTTGCTTCCTGTTGTGGGATACAAAATGCAGGGGGATGAACCCCAGCTAGCATAAATTATTACAAGCCCCCTGGGGACAGCTGACATAAGAGTGTTGACCACCGCTCAGGGACACAGGCAACGATGGACTGAGGCTTCTCTGCAGGCTTTAAGTGAGGAGGTTTCCCTCTGGGCCAAACATCTGGGCATTACAGATCTGATCCTGTGCCAGCAAACCCAGAGGGGCTCTCCCCATAGCCAGAGGCTGCCTGCACCCACTCCATTGGTGTGGCAGTGTGCGTGGCTAAAGCCACGGCATGTAAGCCTCAACGGTGGTGGAAGAGAGCTCAGCACACTGCCCTCTGAGGCAGCTACTCTGGTGGGTGACACTGTTACCCATTCCATCATTCCTTTCGGTTGCTGTTTATGGTTACGCAGTTATGTAATGTTCTGTATATGGTTATGTTCTGGCAAGTTCTTGTATCCTCGGTTACCCATTGGTTATACTGTAATTTCTGTTCCCCCATTGGCTGTATCCCCTCTGCCTTTCCCTATATAAACCCCTGTCAGTCGGTGAGCTGGGTTCTTTGTTCCGGACCCTTCAGCTCACCTGAACCCTCATTCCTGCTCCTGCTCCCGGACCCTTCCCTGGACCCTCTCCTGCTGCCCTAGCCTAATAAAAGAGCTGAAAATACCGGACAAAGGCCCCTCCTTGGTCTTTGTTCTCTCCGACCCGCCGAAGACCACTGGGCTCCGGGCAATCCTGCTCAGCAGAGGAGCCGGCACTGTCCAGCTAGGCACGGCTGGAACCCTGCTTGGGGGAAAAGTGCTGCAGCTCGGCAGCCAGCCCCCGTACCACCAGGGAAAGCCAGTGCAGGATGCCGTGCGCCCTCGGGCCTGTCCCCAGCCCTCGGCAGAGCGCGTCCACAGCAGCGCGGCTACACATTGGCTTTCTCTGATGGGGGGCCCACAACACCATCGATGCCAGATACCCTGTGCTTTAAGCACCCAGAGCCATTCACAGGCACCCATTGACCACGCAGCTCTGTTCCAGGTAGGTCAGAATATTATATTTAGTCTCAGCAGAGACACATTCTTCTTAGTCAGGGCCCAGCCTTTGTCTTCTACCTGGCCCTGTCTGCAGGCAGGAGTGGGGCTCCCATTACCACTGCTCATGTCTCTTCCTCTCCAATGGGTTTTCCCTTAAATTAAATGTTTTACTTTAAATTAAATTTTCCATTTCCTTATTTTCCTCCTGTGCACCCTGCTTAGTGCCACAATCCCAGATTTGCAGTTATTCAATCCAAACAATGCTTTTCCACAGCTACCTAATAAGGGAACAACCCAAACCTTGACAGCTGGTTTGCTTTTATGGAGTGACTTATCTTTTTTCTTTTTTCCACCACAAATCTTGCTGTGCCTAGTACCTTTCCTTAGAGAAAAAAAAAAAAAAAGTGAAATTTTGGAACCTGTTCAGACAAGTAGCAAAATACAGTTCCTGAATATTTCAGGTGCAAAAACAAGACTAGCTGTTTGTAATAAAACACTAATAACTTCATTTCTATTTCTCTTCACCATAAATGTAATGTAAACACATGGACTAAACTACTGCTTAGAAAAGGACTTTGTTGTGCAGTCATTCCTGAACCAGAAACCCCTGTGATAATGAAATGCAGTAATTTTACAGATAGTGTTGGACTCCTGATATCATTTAATCTTCTTTTACTTCAACGTAATTCTTATGTTTTATGATATATTCACTCCTGCCACAGTCCAGGCTACTCTGTTTACCTGGGGTGAGATTGTTCTCTCTGGCTGTGTGAGCAGTGATCCCCAAAATGTCACACTCATACTCCCATGTGAACCTTCAAACAGTGAATTCAAAGTATCAGAATTAACCCAAGGAAGGCACTATTTCATATTTGAAAGCCTTTCAGCTTCTAGCAATGAAAAAGAAAGTTGAGCTTCTA
This sequence comes from Climacteris rufus, assembly GCA_013398175.1. Lineage (NCBI taxonomy): Eukaryota > Metazoa > Chordata > Aves > Passeriformes > Climacteridae > Climacteris > Climacteris rufus. The sequence goes on from VZRZ01004923.1 coordinate 53,754, forward strand.
GATCCAGAATGTAGGGAAAAGGCAGTCCTGCCCACAAGGATCATGCATTAATGAAATCCCATTTTGTTTCATTTAAGCTCTACTTTATAGTGTTTCAGCAGCACATAGATGCTTGTCTGGAAAGAAAGATGGCCTTGAGAAAAATATTTCGTTGAATATTATTTTTTTTTCTGTGATGCAGTAATGTTCATCTAAAGATGTGACCAAGGAGCTGAAAGAGCATAAGGTAAGAGATGAAGAGATCATGAGCTCTGGTAAGGATACTCAGCTGTCACCACTACCATGGTGGTCAGTAATGATGACAGTAATATGATGACTAACCCCACTGTTTAGGACACAGCAGGCAGGCACATGGAGGAAGCAATAAATGCATATTAAGGCAAATTGCAGATCCATAGACAATCAATTGTATTTAGTTCTCTGGAAGAGTTTGTGTGCCAGGCGTAGTTCTTAAGCATTGCTTCTACAGAAACAAAACTAAGACTGGAAAAAGTTTCCTGTTTAGTAAGTGAATTTCCTAATTTCTCATTCAGATCTAACTAAATGTTCCTCTCTTCTGGCTGAGAAACCTATTTTATGTATATTAGCCTTGGATCTAGCAGTGTTTCTCTGTTCCAAAGTTAAAAAACCCAATCTGATTGCATGCTCTTATGTCTATGCCTCCTTTGTAATGCACACTGTAATTATCACCATGTAGAGAATTTTGCCTGTCTACTCCACAGCTGCTTGTGGGTGAAACAGCAACTCTGTGTGAGCAAGTACACAGATGTTCAGCTATTGAATCACTTCTTTGCAATCCAGACCTGACAATAATTAGGATGTCAGTGATCTCAAAGCATCTGATCCAGTGTTGGCTTTCTTATTTTGAGAAATAAAACTAAACTTTGGCCTGGTGGATTTTAGGGCACTGAAGTGAAAAAGTGAACCTTTATGACAATTGTGTAGACTGGGAAAGACTGTCAGTTGCATCTTGGATCTACAAGGAGATGCTTATTTTGAATCTCTCTACTTTGCCTAACCTATTTAAGGAATATCTGTAACATAAAGTAGGCAATAAGCTGCTTTCACTGGAACGAACAGTCACTGAACAAGTACTAGACAATGATTTGGCTTTGGTTTGGTTTTTTTGTACCTATTAAGCCAGGTACAAAAGCTCTCTCTGAACTCCTCAGGACTGTGGGGATAGCTGTACCACTGATTTACACGTAGGAACTCTTTGGGAACATTCTAGAGACCACTGCAGATCTTCCTCAAGTCTACTGCTAACACCTAGATGAAAAGAATGTTATTAGACCCGCCGCCCCCTTCTCCCCCTCCCCATTTCACAGTTGGAAGGTGAGAAAGAAGAAGCAGCATCATCTTCACAGTTGCAGACTCACACTTGTGTAACCAAACAACAACAGACAAATGCCTGTGCACATCTTTGACTTCTCCTTGAATAGCAGTGAGAATTTGCTTGTGTGCCAGTTGCACGTGGTCAACTGTTTGAAGTGCAAATGGTGTTAGACCGTGCAGATTTGCTCTTCAAACTGATTCTGTTAAGAGACTTCCCCAACACCTACAGGTTATAAGTGTTAGAGCCAGGAATAGTTGCAAGGAGGGTACATTTTCCCTTGCATTGTGAGAGCAGCTGTTGAAAGAGAAGGTGTTGTCTTGATTGGATACTATAAAAAGAAACTAGATATAATCTGAAATGCTTCACATTATATATAACTTTTGCAAAATCCACTCACCTGCTAGTAGCCCATATGAAAACTGAAGAAATTTAGAAAGCCATTACTTTAGCTTAAATAACTTTTTCCTTTAGCTGAGCTGACCTGAAGACATCAATTTCTTCACAGTTGGATTTGGGTTAGCACTTTCAGCTTGGGCCAGTGGAGAAAAGAATAAAAATATTCACACTAAAAGTTTTCCACATAATTCACCATATTCCCAGCCAACCCATGTGTTGTTTCTATGTCAAAATAAAGGAGGCACAAGAGCACAGTTTTTACCCATAAACTTTCCCTATAGGGATTGTGTCTTCTGGCCAGAAAAAAATAAACAAAAAAACCCCACAACAAAGCAATATAACACTCCCATTAAAACACTCATTCTTTATTATCAGTATGTGTCAATTATGTAGGGTGAACCCCTAAGTAAAGACTGGATCTAGGTTCTGAATTTTCAAAAGCTTTTTCAAAATACCCTGAAGTCAACCATAACAAGTATGACCACAACTCCTTATATTTAAACCTGAAGTTGAGAGTTGCTCTTAAGCAAAAATCCATGTGTAAATTGTAATTTCAAGGTCATTTTGAGACCTGGAATAGCAATACTTGGTTGAATCCTAGGTTTCAGTCTTAGAGCTGTTCCTGTGTTACTGAGGTACCTGCCAAGGGGTGCAGGAGAGTGTATTAGGAGTTGTGATGAACAGACTTCATGCTAATTTTCAGCTCTTCTGCATCTTCCTGGGATATCTCAACTTACTGACTGACTTTGATATTACATATCACTCTGAAGTGGACAAAAATCTAAAAGATGAAAGACCTGAACTGGATTTCAAAGATACATATTCATACCATAGGGGAAAGAGAGCGATAGTATTAAAATTTTGGAGGCTGAATGCTTGTGCCCCCAGGCCAATGCTGTACATTCAGCAGCAGGCTGTCATACCCTAATTGCTAGTACCCCTTTGTGAATCAACATCTCTGAGAAGCCAATTCTTCATGATGCTTCTTTAATATACATCTTCTCATTTGCCCCACGTATATTTCAGTTTGCCATCTGATAATTGGAATTGTGTGGGTAGCAGCCGGTACCATCTGGCTTGTTAATAAGTAGAGGATAAAAATGTCTAATGCCTTGCTCTACATAAATACAAGAATTACCCTACAAATAAACAGCTCCCTAAAACCTCAACTGATGAGAACAAAAGAAAATGGTGTGGTCTTAGCTCATTAAAAAACATTGAGGAGAGAGTGAGGGAACAGTGGGAAAGCCTCATCACTTTCCATCTGAAGTTTTAGTATAACTAAAACATATGGGAAAAATAATACAGAATTAAACGTGATAATGCACTTTTCACACCAAAACATATTGGGCCACTATACAAATGATGCAATTAAAACTGCTGCCTTCAGGAGCCAAAACCTAAGCTGAATAAGTACGGTACAATTAAAGTTTTTTATTTAAAACCAGTGAAAGATTTATCATAATGAAGCTCAGAATTGAGATAATATGACTTGGGGGCATCAAAACTAAGCTATAGAAAGCCACATGTCCTACAACATGGAGTTAGAATTGGAAGACTGACATCAGCAGATTTAAGGGCACAGAAAGGCTTACAAGTTCATTTGCACGTGAATGGCCAAGACCATGCAAAATCTTGCATGTAAACAGTGCAGTATTGTAATCACTACTTTAATTAACAGGAAGGCAGTGCAAAGCTGTCTGCATTGGGGAAATAAACTCTGATCCTGCGGGCTGGATGCGAAAGCTGCGCTGTTGTATTTGGAACCTGCTGGAACTTGTACAGCGCCTTATCTGAAAGGTTTCATGCGCATCATGACAATGTCCTCTAATCTGGTAATAAAAAGGGCATCATGAGAGGTGGAAGCCGGGCCAGCCAGAGATGGCTACAGTCACGCTATGCTCCCAGGATGGTGAAAGGAGGTTTAAGCCTCTTGCAGAAAAAAACCCAACAAGGATTGCCTCCAGCCTGGCCTGGGTATGGAGGAGAGAAAAAGGGAGGAAATGCAGCTGGGTGGTCACTACCTGGCTGGGGATGGCAGCACCTGAGAAGGTGCCACCAGACAGAGGAGAAAAGGCACACAGCCAGCACCTTGGTTCCTCCCCACCACCAGCCACCCCCACCAAAGCTCAGCTTGTGCAAGCAGATGTGCTGGCCATCAGTGTTTTGCACCACTAGGGTTTTCCCCAGCAAGGCCTAGTCTGCCCTGCTGTTGCTGGGTAATTTCTTCATTTTTCTGAACATAAACCCATCTCGGGTGAGCCAGAGCTCAGACGTAGCCTGTGGTTCTCCAGGAAGGACGGTTAGTAACTCTACTCATGATGATACCATAGCAAGGTGGAGAGGGTATTTAGTGTGACAAAATGAGTAAAGACCCATAATTGGAAAACAGGTCTGTTCTGCACTGGATTCAGTTGATAGTAAGGCATCCAAGGGACCTATGTGGTTTTCTGCCCCGTGCCCTGACCCTGTCAGTGTCACAGGCCTATAATCACTGCTTGTCTGCCTTCTTTCTTTATCACACATTTGTACTCACACATAAGACTTGTACTGTTTACATCCCTTGACACTGCACCAAGCACAAGAGTACAGTTCTCTGGCCAACCTTGCACTAACTCTTGCTGTTATCTGAGTTGTACGTCATGCTGATCTGGAGCTGGCCCTTGCCAAACAGAATCAGTAACAGCTGAACCTCCCTCCTCTTCCTTCTTCTCATGAATCATAATTTTGCTCTCACAGCAATCATCTGATTTTTCACAAAATCTGTAGGAGCGCCATTATCTCAATAAAAATGCTTCTGCTTTTATAGCCTTTGCTTCTGTTGTTTCGAAATTTAACTTCTGCATTTTGAAAATTTAGTTTGAGGCTGATCAGTGGCACTAACTAGAAGATATCTTCAAGGGAAACAATGTAACAAGCAGAACAATAAAAAGAAGACTATAATGATGCCTTAGAAAGGAAAAAAAAAAAAAGGGATATATGCCCTTACACATGTGCTCTGGCTCTTTCTCCCTCACTGGACACACACCTGTACCTCATGGCCCTGTGTAAGACTGGCATTGCTCATTCCCAATACACTTTGGAGTAATTTTTGTTTCCCATATGTGGAAACAGCTAGAATCAAGTTTATCTTGCTCAAGGTTATCCATAAGCCTGAGTAAGGCCTAAAGCTGAGTTTTCTGAGGTGCCATTTTGTCTCCTGCCAGCTGGGAAACACAAGATGTCCCCTCACAGCCTTCAGCACCAGTGCTGTACATGTAGTGCCTCTGCCACATGTGGCTGTGCAAAGAGCCTAGCTCTTCAATCTGTAGAGACGGCACTGCAATTTCTCTGAAGGAATTCAATTTATACATATTTGCCTGGTAAGTATTAATGAGCTTCTTAAAAACCTTCATTCCTTCCCTAAAATCTTTTTGACCATACATAAGGATTAAAGAAATTGCTTCCCAATTCTAGGTACTTTCCTCCCAGAGGAACTAAGTTCATCATGCTTCTAAAGGATCAGATCCATTTCACCCCAATAATTTTGAAATCAGTGTAGAACCTGGTTCCCAAGCCACATTTTGTTTATTGTTTTAGAAGGAAGTGCTGGGGGGAGGGGGGGACGCACATGACATGCTACATATGATGGTAATTAAGCAAAATTACAGGCCAGATACCTTCAACCCTAGCCCCAGCTTCAGGGAACTGTTTAGACAGTTGATATTTTCAGTTGAATAAAGAATGAGATAAATTCCTTTATTTTTTCTTCTTATTTTATTTTCTGTCAGAAAAAAACGTAAAGAAAATTAAAAAGGTGTGTACAAACAGTAAAAGAGAAGTTTGGTACGGTTTAGAAATAGGCTTGGGGTAACAAAAAATATGTTTTCTTCAATACCTGGGATGGGTAGAAATAACCACATGAAATTTTATGGTGCATTGTACTAGAGCAAAAAAGTTTTAACAAAATATAGATAGATGGATAGATGGATAGATAGATAGATAGATAGATAGATAGAGAGATAGATGGATGTATAACAATGTTATGGAATAATAATATGAAAACTTAGTAGATAGTAATTTGGATTGGCCAGAGTAGGGAGTTTGAAAAGGCCCTGCTTTGGCAAAAACAGCTGTGCAATTAGCTTCTAAAAATTAGGTCCCTCCAAGGGATGTGAAGCTGGGCACCAAAATCTGGTGCTGAACACCAAAAGCTGGTTGGAAAAAATCTTGTGCAGTAACAGTTTCAGGAGCAGACAGCAGCAACCTAAATAGTAATTGCTATCACATAACTGAAAAGTCCTGAGATTTACTTAGACAATGTCCCTGGGAACATTCGTTAAGAATGAAATGCAGTTGAAGCAATTTGTACCATGAAGTCAGACAGGAAATCAGACTAATCCTTGATGCAATTATGTGTAAGCTTGGCTGTCTAAGACTTACTAGAGCAAAAGAGACGGAAGAAAACCAAGCCAGAATGAGATATTGAAAGGTACTGAAAGTAGGTCACTGTCCTACATTACACAAAAGCTAAATGGAGCTCTATCATCCCACAGTATCCTGAGCAAGTTGAACAAAAGACTTTGTCTGGTGCAGATCTCCTGGCAGTATCCAAGTTACACAACTGTATAAATCATAAAAAAGCTTCAAGCGTAGCAGAATTGCCAAGACAGGTAGAATGTATTGCACTGAAGGAACACAGTGGGAAACCAAGGAGAGGACTTCTGTCATGACTCTGTGTCACTGAATGATAACAAATTCCTATCGAGAAATCCTGTGACTTATTAAAAGCACAGTGTAAGTAGGACAAAGAGGCATTGAGTAGAACAGCTATGAGATAAACACTAAGCCAGCAGAAGAGAAGATATGCTTAATCAGTAAGTGAAAATAAAATTGCAGTAGAAAACAGAATCTGTTTTCTACATAATCTATTTTCTACATCATAGACTCAAAAGTCTTCATCATTAGTTAAGATTAGTTAAGAGACAGGATAGGCTTCCTGAGCTGTCAGGACAAGAGATGTTGACTGTTCTTGCTCCTCTTCTTTCTCTTTGATATTTAAATCTTCAATTCCATGCAAGTTAATTAAAGAATTGGAGTTTATGTATTTTTACTGAATTAAGTAATTTTCTCCCTTCTATAGGCATAGATACAGAACAATTGTTAAAAATGGAAACTTCAGAAGATTAAAATGGTTTGAAAGGTTGTTCAAGCATAATGGGCTTTGTTGCCCAGCTTGTATTAGCTTAATAATGAATATAGTTTAACTGTTAATTTTTTTTAATGGAGAAAGACCACAATTTCAACACTGAAACATTATCAGAGCAAGTTGTTTCAAGATGAATGTAGATAGTATTTAGATAATAATAATTTAATCAATTAATTGTGGATATGATATTCCTAGCCAAAGACACTAGGAAAAGTGTTTTTCTGCTCACAATCTCTGTCTCAGATTGCTGGAAACATTAAGAATAAAGCATAGTTTTGTCAGGTGTGCGTAGAGCCTAGCATCCTCATATCACTGCCTTTCCCCAGTCTTATAAAAAGAAGATAATCATATTTAGTATAGAACTTTAAAAGTGATGTGCCTGTTTGACAATAAGGCTTTCTAAATTTGTGATTTGAATTTAGGCAACCGGAAAATGAAAATGTTGGCCTCAGTCTTTATTTGTTTAGCATTAAGGCACATTTCTAAGGGAGACCTGTTTCTGCTTCATCTGTGATGTATGAGAGGAGACTGTTCCATTAGTGTCTCATGATCTGAATATCCACACTGAAAGTTAAATACTAAATTTTAAGAACCCTTAAAAATAGTCTTTTCTATTTATTAAGTCATATTATGTAAAGAACTAATAATTAGCTAAGCAGCAATTCATGCTGTCCTTGGATAAGTGTCCTAGAACAAAGAAAACTCTGAACCCCTGTTGGGCAGATCTTTCCAGGATAGGTCTGTCTCCATTACAGCCCTTAGTTGACTCTACAGCAAACTTGGCAAGATTTGTGAGCATCCAGGATTCATGTGATGTAAATTTTGAAATTCTCTTCTAGCTAAATGCATTTTTTTATGTGTCAGAGTCCATTTTGGTTTATTCAAATATGTCTATTCAAATAAATAATTACCAGCTACTTTGTGGGATTTAAATTTGCCTTATTTTCCAAGTGAAAATTATTCTCTATCTGTGGAAAGCTGGAATCTGAGACAAGAAATCTCCTGAAGCCATTAGTATGTATCCTAAATAAAACTGGCCTGTTTTCGCTACAACGAGCAGTGAAAAAAGAAAGTCCATTAGATGGAAATATTGTCTTTCTAAAACCAGCAGATTTTTATTTGTGCAATGTCTAAGCACTGCAATTCTCAGCAGAAAATTGCACTGGAACAGTGGGCGGTTCGGAATTGATGGAAACTTTACAATGGCTTTTATGTTTAAACATCATTTAGCAGCTGTTAAAGGTCAGCACAAATCCTGTACTTTATCAGTATAAATGAAGTCTACAACTGCCAAGAAAAGAATGCATTAAATAATGCAGTGATTATCATCTTGATTTTTTTTTCCCTTTAGAAGTGAAAAGGACCTCTTAAGTGGTTCTATTTTTCTTCTCCTTATTTCAAATTGACAAAGTAAAACACTAATTAAATTATTTATATCAGAAATTTACTTACAGGGATGACACATTTTGTACACAAAGCAAGTGAAACATCTGACACATTGCATAGTGCCAGGTGCAGTCAAGAAAGTATAATATAAGTCAGCATCTAGAGGCTAAAAACCCAACAAACTTACTGCAATATTTCATTATCAATTTTATTTCCTACCATACACCAAATGTACAGCACAGAACACAATTTTGTTGTTTTGATGTAAGAAATATTAATTGTATGAAGAAACAGTATACAAACTACTCCAAATTAAAAAATGCATACATCATTGCTGTTTACAAAAGGTCTAATTTACAGTATAGCTCATCGATGCATTTAAACACAAAAAAAGCAAACCAAAAAAAAAAAAAAAAAAAAAAAAAAAAAAACGGAAAGAAAAAGAAACTGCACATTACCAAACACATCAAGTACAAGGGAGGCAAATAAATACAAACATACTTCACAGAACATCCTGAGCAAACAACCAAACACAGATAAATTAACCTGAAGCCAGAGTAAACCATAATAATAAATACATAGGTCAGTAAGAGGTTTTTTTCACTTAAATAAAATATATAACAAATTTGTTAAAATATTTATTAAATTAAATTTTAGTCTTTGTAATGAGCGAACTCATTTTGTATGCATTTAACAAGTATAACAAATGTTTGCTTTTTGTGTTTTTAGCAAGAACAATAACTTTAATAGCAAATTTTTGTTTGGTGTTCTCCTATTTATATTAGACAGCACATATGGTAGATCTTGAAAAATCAGTTTAAAAATAAACACAACTCCTAAGAACACACATTTTTCCCTGTCTAAACTAAGATTAGAGAGTTGAATCAACCCCCCAACAAAAAGCAAGCCCCACCTAATGAAGAACAGTGACCACAGTGCATGAGAGTTTAATCACTTCTGAATAGTACTTTTGTGCAGGAACAGTAATAATATAATTGTATATGTCAAGCCTGTGAATGCCATCATATTCAATCTAAATATAAATGCAGCTAATAAAAATAAACACTTTCATTATAGCACGGAAAAATTAAACACACGCTAGATCCATGTATACTTTTACACTGAGGCACATATGCACATGAGGTGTGTGTGCATACAAAAAAGGCAGTTTAGCTGGTTGTTTATACCTTTTTCTTAAAAAAAATAAATATAAAAAAAACTTCTGAAACAATGCTTAATTACTTACAATCCCTGAAATAGACATTGCCTCTGTTATAGCAACCGCTAGTTTCTGACGGATTCAGAAGTTCCACACCCAGGCTAACGGGATACCGAGGCTCACGCCGGCACCTCTGCGCAAGTGCTTGTCCGGCCACACCTCCACCTGCCTGCCTGCTCTGTAGCACTTGGTACCCTACCAAAAGACCGGTGACAAATTCAGTATCAGCCTAGTCCTAGTGAAGAAGGATGGGAGAAACCAGTGACAGAGTTGCTATTGGTCATTCGAAGGGACAAATGACCACCGTGGTGCCAGGGGGCTATTGTTGCCCTCCAGACCGCTGCCTTCTCAGCTGCTGTTACCTTCAAACCAGTATTAAATGCCATTTCAGGGGAGATGTGTTTGACTCGTTATATACAAAGCCTTCAGCTTGGGATGTGTTTGCATTTTTTTAAATCCAAATCCATAGCAATACTGGTCACTTGCTTAAAACCTCAATGTCTTATACTAAAAAAGTACCAGTACCTACCTAATTACCCTTCTTGTTTAGAGATAATTGTCATTTCCCTCCATGAGCTAACTCTGAACAAAAACTGCAGTGGTAAAATAAATCTGAAGTTCTCTTGAAACATTTTAAATAATCATTCTCATAGGCTAAATCACACAGCCAAGTCAAGTGCTTTGCTGATTGCTATATTTCATTATTGCTAACGTATTCTTTAACACACTGTTTTCCAGCATACTGTGCTTTTAAGAGCCCAAATTCCCCACTAGTGGGCACCATTTATCTTCTCAGTCCATGCATCTTCACATCTCATGTTACTGCAAACCCATTTCTGATACAAAGCCATTATAAAAAAGCAGGATGTGAGGAAAATAAAACTAGAACCACGGTTCAGTCATTTGTTACTTTCATAGGTTTTTTTTTTTCTTCCTGTACAAACCCAGCAAGTTATTTAATTTACAGTATAGCTTTCAGTCTATTTAAAATCCCATTGGAAAATAAATTAATAAACACATTTGTAAAAATATGGCAGGCCGCAAAAATGCTGTTAAAAGATAAAAAAACCAACTCTTTGATTAGAAATAAATAAAAAATATAAAAAATAGTCACACACACTTTTTACATTCACTTTACAAAAACTGAGTGCAAAAGAAGAAAAAAAAAGAAATTGTACTGAAATAAATACAATATACTAACAGAGTGCATTGCTGTTAATACAAATAGTCTGTTGTGGTTTTATTCTTTATTTTTATGTCAGCTGGGAAAAAATTAGTGCAATGTTGCAATTGTAAATGCAGCATGGCAACCTACACCCCTTAGCAGTACATGAACTCCTAACAGATCCATCTGGAGTTTACTGCTGTTAAGTAATTTCTGTTGCCCAGCAGCTTTCACATCCTACACATGGATGCCCTTCACTGCCTGTTTGATACTTTCCAGCAGAGCTTTGCATTCGGGGGAATAGTCCCGTTCCAGATTGCTGTACATGTCTGTGAGTGTATTTACATATGCTTCGAAATTCTGCTCACTGATTGGCCCCTAAATGGAGACAAAACAGATTATAATTGTAGGAGGTAAAATTAAGGCCAAAAAACCCCAAACACCCAACCATAAAGCATGTAAAAGGAGCGATATGGCAACTGGGGAGAAGTCATAAACAGGGCAGCCATCCAAATTAATGGAGGGGCCGTGGAAATTACAGGAGTTGCAAATCTTGGGGAATCCACACTTTCTACAAGCAAGAAAAGGAGTTGGAGATATTATGCTTAGTGGAACTTTCCTTTTTTTTTTTTTNTTCCATCCTCTCTGCAACAAAGAGACACATCCAACGGGCCTGTTGGGGCAGGCAAGCCACAAACCAAAGCACCGTCTGGAGGAATCTTGTAGTCGATTTGGCTCTGGGATTGTGACTGATATTGCCCCCAACTGTCCTTACTTAATCTTCCATCGGCATTCTTGACATTTGGAAAGGGGACTGGAGACACGAGTACCTCTGAGGATTTGGCCTGCATTTGCAAATAAGATGTCACTTTTTTGTGAAGGTAGACCTTGGTTGGCTCCAGAAAAATCATGTGTATGAAACAGGTTAAACTTTTGATCTGGGAGCTGAGTAAATAAGGATTCTCAGTGTGAAGTTTTCACCGTTTGTGCAGGATGGGTGTTCAGATAGGGATGCATTAAGGAAAAGCTTGCCTTGCACGGTGTGGTACAGGGCAGAGATACCAGGGCTGGCTCAGTCCTGGAAGCAACTGTACCTACAATCACACAGATTTCATGATCCAGCATCTCTGCAAAGTAAATCAGGCTAAAGCGCTCTCTGCTAATGCAGCTCCAGTGCTCCTGCTGGTCCCTGAGCTTGCTCATCTGCTTCAAGTGCTGGCAAGACAGTCTCAAAAGAAGGTTTGAAGCTGCTGGCTGTGGTCTTACCATCTGTGGAAGCTGAATGTCAGCGAGACTGGAGATAAGGGCTTGGCTTAAGCCAGCTAACTCCTTCAACAGGCTCTCGTTGTTCTGCTCTATGAGTTTGTTCTCTTCTTCTATTGTTTTCAAATTGCTCTCCATAGATGTGATCTAAAAGACACAGGCATGCACAAACATGGACAGACAAACCCCTGGCAGCGTTGTAACTGCAGTGTAAATTCAAAATATAAGCTGGGTGATTATGAGTGAGGCGATGACGAATCCAAAACTCAGCTATGCTTTTTTTAGGAGAGACATAACTTCTCCGCAGAACATTCAGAGGAAAGAAGAGGTTGTATTTGCTCTGAAATGATCGACTTTGCTGCTGGTTCCTGGAGAAACCTTGTGGCAGCAAGGCACTCGAGAGTGCCCCAGAATGGAAGGAGGGAACTGAGTTTAGAGAGGAAGGTCAGTGTGGAGCTGGGATGGAGAGTGTGGCCTCAGGGCTAACAGACGGAAGGAGTAAGGAGGTTGATGTTTACATTGCTGTCCTGCCCTTAACAGCATCCCTGCTGCTCGACCACAATAGCAAGGGCATGGGTATTAGCTGCTGTGCTACTTTCCTGCCCTGCTCCTGGGTGAGCTCTGGGCTGGCTGGGATTAGCAACAGGCCTGGCACTGGAAACAATAAGAGAAAAACGGAGTGGAAAGAAAAGTGAGAGGTTGAGCGCACATCACAAAGATGATCCCTGACCAACAAAATGGAAAGGAGGGTTTTGGAAAGAGCAGGAAAAAGCCAAGGTAGAAAAATGGTATCTTTTTCAAGTGAGAGCTCTGGAATATACTGAGCTCTGGAATATACTCAGCTCTGTAAGCTTATATGTCAAAAGCAGTGCTGAAAAACAGAAACAGCAAGGTCTGGTTGCCCCCTGCTCCACTCCTTGCCCCGGGACCAGGCAGCACGGCGTAGCAGAAGCAAGGGCTGCCATCGCTGTGCCTGGCCACAGCTCCGCAAGGCATGGAGTGGTGCAGGCACACCCACGACTACTGTGCCCACCCTATCCTTGTTAGTATGCACCTCTTTGTACTACTTAATTGCCCCCTGCTGTGGCCACTTTAGTCCCTTTCCTCACACACAGTCATACCACAAAACTCTCCTGTCTGCGAAAGCCCTTTTTGCCTGCCTGCCACCCACTACAACCCCTCCTCTGGAGGGTGTTCACAGCAGCCTAACACCTGGCTGGGGTAGATTAAAAGGACGTAGGAGATTTTTGGCTTCTGCTGCAGTTCAGTTCAGGCTTTGCTGGTCAGACTGCCTTCACCAGGGAGCAAGATCGGGGAGAAGAAATCTGACAGCCTAAATTGGGCAATCTCCATGCAAATAGTACAGAGAACCGAGTGTCCCAAGACACTGAGCACAGTTCCCCTGCAGTGCAGTTTGGTCTGGATATCCCCACAACCACTGCGGTGTGAAGCCAGATCGTTTAGATCCAGCACAGGTGGCACTGACTTCTCTCTTATTTAGACAATACATGCAGTGGTTATACCAAAAACAACGAGTCAACACTGCACATTCCAACGTGGTAAAAATACAGGGGGGTATGATTACACTCAGTTTGGTTTAGATCTGTTTAGAGTTATGTTCAGTTCCCAGATCTCATTTAGGAACTTTTTTCTTAAACTCTTATTCTGAAAATACTGAGGAAGCTTCTGCTCTTGTTTTTACCGATTCTTCCCAGGTCAACTCCCAGGTGCATATACGAGTCTCTGTAGGGATAACAGCTCACTGTATAGAACCACTATCAGGGTCTTAAAGCAAACTTAATCTCTCCAGTATACAAAATAATGAAAGAGAATTACTCTTTCCCATAACTCCCATCAAACTCCTCTGCTACACAAATTAGCAAAAGGCATACATTATTTACAATTGTTGCCTGGAGGCAAAATTCAAACCATTTGAATAATTGACAGTGAGTGAACTAAACTAAGAGGATTTTCTTAGTTACACATAAGAACAAAGTTAAATCTCATTAGGAGTTGGAGTGGGCTAGTAAGAGGAAATATCCTCCTAAAAAGTCATAGGATCTGCATGGTTTGGTAAATAAACGTTTGGTCAGTATGGTTTTTTCTGCTTGCCAGGATTAGCTCCAGACTGCCCTGAATTTGTCATTCACCAGATCTCAAAGACAATTCTGCTGCTTATTTACAGAAAACAAAAAACCAAGAGCTTCTCAAAATAGGATGTAGGGTTTTTGGTACTTATAGGTGCCACAGAGTGGTGGACAAACAAGTGCACAGGAGAGAAGCTATTTTTAAATGTAGCATTTACATAGCATTTAATTTATTTATTGTGCTTAAATATAGCATAAGAAAAGGTTTCCCATTTATGTCATACCTGAGTTTGAAGTTTCATCATGTCAGCTTCAATTTTAAGATTGGACTCATTCAGTTCTTTTATTTCCTCATCCAAGTGTCTTATTTCTTCATCACTCTCAATACCTGCAAATAGTTGAAAATAACAATATCAGATTTAAAGTGTCCACATGTAAATGGATGTATGACTACCAAGCTGAATTACCTGTTACTTAACCATATGAATATAAGTTTTTCATCAAATTATTGATCCTTAAATTGCCTTTTATATTGTTTTTGCTGTCAAAATTGACATCTATATGAGCTGAAACATAGATGGGGCTATCTTAGTCCTCATTTTTTCACAATTCCTTTTTTTTTTTATTACAATATGCAACTACTAGCTCATGGGTACAGAAAGGAAAAATTGCCCAGAAAGAGGAAAAGTTGTCATAAAACATAAGGGGATTTACATTGTTTATGTGGTGTGGGTTTTGTTTTGTTTTAAAAGAAATGTAACAGCAACATTTCTTTTTCAGGAAACACCCCAGGGTAACATCTTCACTAGTATAATTGCTGACTTTAGTTAGAGTTCATTCTTCTTGCAAGAATTTCTATGGGAGCAAATCTCTGTGCAGAGTAACTTCAATAAGCCTTATTTGCATCTGATAAATAGTAAAAATTTATTAACAGGGAAAAGATAATTGTCAGAAAGATAACAAGTATTGAAGAAAAAAAGAAAGGAAGGCAGACTTTCACATCCCAACAAGTTAGCAAAGGAAAAAAGCATCGGTTCTTTAATCAAAGCCTTGTCCTGAAAAATACTGAGCTGTTACAGCTGCTGGCAATACAAGTGCCTGTTTCTGCTCAGGATCACTCTGGAGACTGACTCCACCTGGAGATTTGTGCCACTGTTGTTACTGCTTTAAAGCCTAGAGCCCTGAACTGACTCTACTGGGGACCCAGCTTAGGAAGTCTGTAAGCAGGAACACAACAGTTTAGCTCAACATTTGGAAGATAAACACTAAGTTTCCTGAATTCTGTCTCAATGCCCAACTTTCTAAAGCACTTTATATAAGAAAGGAGACTCCTACATATTTCCTTCTGTAACTCTGATGATTATAGCTTTGCACTTGGGTTAGCAAAATTGCTCAAGCACTGCATAGACGCTAAATCATGTAGGATTCAAGTTAGGGAGATGAGCCAATTTCTGCCCACAATATTTCTCCCTTCTTACCTTATTCATCAGATA
Source organism: Climacteris rufus (assembly GCA_013398175.1). Lineage (NCBI taxonomy): Eukaryota > Metazoa > Chordata > Aves > Passeriformes > Climacteridae > Climacteris > Climacteris rufus. The sequence continues at coordinate 69,287 of VZRZ01004923.1, forward strand.
GCTAAGTCCTCCTGGTTTGTAAATAATAGCTTGTTAATAACAAAGGTATTGAAAGCATATCCAAATAAAAAAAATAATGTTATGGGACGAGAGCATAACCTCAATGTTGGGTTATCAAGATGTAAATGAGAATAATTTTATAATCTCTCATGCAAATATTTTTATTATTAAACATTTTTTATTGCTAGAGATAACTGAAAGTAGTGAGAATGAATGCCAGAATGGCATAAAGGGGCATAAGTATAAATGGGAGTCAGGGCCCTTCTATCTAAATAAATATCATCTTTTACAGATCTCCTTACCGCCACTCGCTTTAAGCTTGATAGTCATTAATTCTTCAGAAATTTTGCCCTTTTTTATGGTTTGTGCATTCAGAGGACAACCAGACAGGCTGAAACAGATAGGGGAAAAAACATTAGCACCCACTCGAAAATGGCAACAATCCTTTCAGACAATATTATCCTGCACTTGGACAGACCTCTGTACCTAAGGTCACATCAGTATCTCCATTATAGCATGACTTCAGGGAATGACATAACTCATAAAGAGCCATTTAACTGTATATTCCAGCTCAAAAATTGGCACAGAATTCTCAATCTATGAGTAAACAACTCTTAAGCATATTTCAAAACAATCAAAATAGCAGTGGCACCTACTCTTAAGTTATATGAAGATGCCTTTACAGAATTCTTGAAGTTCCAACTTCAAGAACAGTTCAAGTTATGAAACTCTCATCAGCTGGGATTATGTTCCAGAGGACAGGGGAGTATGGTCTTTTAAAATGACAAGTTTCCTATCCTACAAAAAATTAGTTAATGGGATGAATTTCATGGTGCACAATTATTGTATCACTTTGTTGATACATAATAATGATCAATACAATAATAACTCTGGATATACCCTATAGGCTGTAATAGCTTTTTTGAATGGTACTATTATATAGTCAGTTCGCTTTTTAACCACTGTTCACGTTAAATTACATTTTGCTATTTCAAAGCTTACACTCTCATCAGCTGGTAATTATCTGAGGCAACTTTTATAGCCCACTAAAGGGCTAAGAAGAATTGTACTGTCTTAATACTATCTTTATAAATAACAAGAATACCCATATGCTGAAGAACTGGCAGAAGGATTTGTATTTAGATGTAGCCAAGTAAGGAGTGAAGGAAAATGTTGCTCCACAGGAAAACGGTTGATTTGTGCATGTGTATGTGTGTGTATGCATGTATAAAAATTTTTTAAAATAATCCTAGCAGACATGGCATTTCCACACAGAATTTAAAAAGAAAAGGGAAAAAAACGGAAAACAAGCAAACAGACAAGCTTTTGTTAGCTTAGCTAAAAGCTATACCGGGAAAGATGCTAGTTCTTCCGATCTGCTTATGATCTCTGCCCAGAGCAGATAGCTAACTGGGAGATTTCTCAATGCCATAAGTTACTTGTTTAATTTCAAATGTCCCAGGAAAAGATAGCTTATCACAAAGCTATATCTGCTATCTCATTTTAACTAACATGATCTTGAGAATGATTCAGTTTTATGTAGGGCAGGAATCTCTACTATGAATTGCAACCAGCTAGCATAATGATTCCTACTTGCTTAATTAACCACAATTTGCAATAATGGCCTAGTGTAAAGACTTTAACAAGGGATGTAGATCATAAAATTAGAATAATACTGGATTCTGACTGAATTTAGTCAAATCACCTTGAACATCCTTTTATTGGAGAAATTGATTCAGTCTTAGGAGGAAAGCAAAGGAGATAGAGAATGTAGACTGAATTACTGTTGAAAACTGAAAATCAAACTTGCCAGATAGTAATTCAGATATTATAGCCAGATTCATTGAGTAATATTGATTGAATACGGTCAGATTGTACTATTTTTTTCACAGTGATAGATAGTGTTTATTATTATTAGTTATATGTGTGACTCCTACTCTGCAAGGATAATTTTCTTTGTAAGATTTTTATAACTTCAAACTTCTTTAATCTGTATGAGTTCTGCATGCTTGTTGTTTTTGGTTTTTTGTTTGTTTTTTTGTGTGACTCTAGCTGTTTAAATACAAAGTTTATGAATATAACTTTTCCACTGGTAGAAAGATGAAATGAATGCCTCTTGGCTGAAACTTTTCTGGTGACATTTCAATGATATTTCTTTTTTCTTTTGAAGATATGCAGATACAACTCCATATTTCCCTAGGAAAGAACTCAGTTCTAAACTGCATAGACACTGTGCTAATCTGAAGACTTTGAAAAGTCATACTGGAATGGGAACATGGAAAAAGACATTAAAGTTCAACTCTCTCAAAGTAATTGTGTTTTGTATGACATTAGCTGCAATGTAAACTATGTAGTTATTCAAAAGACTTCAGCACAATTTATTCTGACTCTAACCTTACATGTTGCCAATTCAAAGTGGAATGTTAAGGAAAAAAGATAAGAGAAAACACAAAGTTATACCTTCTGTGGGTGACAAAAACATTATTAACATGACCCAGCCCGTTGCAGCCTGGCAAAGGACAGTGTGGCAGCTCTTGTTTGTTCAGTTTCCAGGATAGTGAAGACCCATTGACAGGACTCTCCTTCTGTCTCTTGGCAGCCAAAGGACAACCAGAAGCAGTGCGATGAGAAGTGTATTTACCTGATATGTGACCTTGGCCATCACAGCCTATCACTGGACATCTACAGAAACACAGCAAAAGAACCCCCGTTTTCACTGGAGAAAGCAGGCAGAGACAGTTTCAAGAAATTCTGAGAAAATAATTCCAGCTGCCGTTGCTACTTTGCTTTAATGGAGTAAGGCTTGGTCCCTGGTGGCACACTCTACCTGAGCACCCAATTCTTGTCAAGCTGAGTTATGAGGGTTCAGCTGATCTTAAAATAAGGCAATTTAAAATACAGTTGTACATACTAAGAAAATAAAACATTCATTTATATAGTATTTTACCAGAAAAAAATTGAAATTCTATCACAGGCAATAAACCACACTTCTTCAAGTAGAAGTCAACATTGTCTTCCCTCTATCTCAGTTTCTGGTATGAAGCAAGGAGGTGTGCTCCTGTAACTGGAAAACTTGCATGGAAACCCATGCAAATACTTGCAAAGAAAGTACAGGGATTTTTTTGTGCTGCTCTGTCAGTGTTATGCAGTTTCTCATATATCATTAGCAAGTATTAAGACAATATTGAATGCAACTAAGTTTTCACCTTTATATTCTGGCAGTTATCATTTACAAATTTTAATGGAATGTGTGTTCAAACCATGAATGTAGTGAATCTCTGTTGAGTTGCCAGTTTTCACTCTAAGTGAAATTTTAATTTATACATAGAGAAGAGACTTAGGACTTACAGATATTTAAGTTCTCTGGGACACATTTTGAAGGTGTCACTCTGATTTAATTAGCTGACATGTTTCACCTCAGGCAATAATAATTTCCCTTCATTTTGCCAAATTTTTCAAACAAGTGGCACTTCCATAACACTCTTTAAAATAATTGGACCACTGCAAGCAGATATAGGAATCCTTCCTCACTCTTCAGTCTCCTAGGTGATGGACTCCCCAAATTCCATAGAAGCAGAAACACTTGGTTTGGCTCCAGCTCTAGGCATTATTCTCATGTGGGTCAGATTAACTCGGGCATCTTCCTATGATCCCTCAAGTCCTGAACTCATTCTTTTCCCTCCTCCACTGGCAGTGGACTGTAGCTTCTGTACTCACTTAAGTTCAGGGTCTTCTTTTTCTTCCTTGGTAGGAGTGACTTTGATACCTCCTTTCCTGGCACGAGGACAACCAGATAAGCTGAAAGAAGCACACAGAATAAAAGCCACCTCTTTTTGCTGCTGCTAGCCGAGAGCTCTTGAGCACTGCAGCTCCATGCATGGGATGGTTGTTACCTTCGGTGGGATGCATAGTTCCCTGTCACGTGGCCAGAGCCATCACAGCCAGGTGTTGGGCACCTATGGAATAATACAGGAAGTTTACAAAATACAGCCACAAAGATACATAATAAATAATGTGTACATTCTATATTTCATCTAGCGTGAAAGAACGAACAGCAGAGCTTTTACTGAGTAACTAAACATAACTCTTGCTGATTTTTTCTCTTTTAAATGAGCAGACTCCTTTTTTGGGGGGGATTTTTTTTTTAATAGCAAAGTTTTAGTAAGGAATGTGTGATATATTGCATAAAATATATAGATTTAATTAGTTTATAACAGTGTTTGCATCAAACATTTTTCCTTGTACAGAATCAGCATTACAAAGAGAAGAAAAAAAGCAGCTTGATGTAGATCTATTTGTAGATTTACTGTTATATGTTTGTTTGTTATTGTTATGATGTTTTCAGGTACAGATATAAATAAGCATTTTGCCAGTATTTACAGAAGAGAAAATGAAAGCAGAAAAGCAGTTATACTTTTGGGCACTAAAATCATCAGTACATGATAGCCAGAATTTGAATTTAAAAATTTGTGTGTTCTAGCACTGTAAGCATACCACGGGACCATCTCTTTGAGACTCAGTTGTGTATTCAACTGGGCAATTGGATTGTGCTTATTTCTCATAGTTAAGGTGTTTCTCTGTGTATGTGCAACAAAAAAGCCTTTTCAAGTATGAATGTTTAATACTGACACATCCACACAATAAAAAGAAGCAAACCTGCCTGTTACTGTGCTTTTGCCAGTGATCTGGCAGGCAGGGCTTCTTGCTTGCTTTTCATACATGAAGAATGAGCACCGAAACTCAACTGAAGTAGGTCTTTCTACTGACTTCTCTGGGGTTAGGAGCAGGACCTTATTAGTAACACCTTCCAGCTCAGAAGTACAGAGAATTTTTCTTTTTTAAGGCTATTTTATGTTTCTGGGGTGGTTTGGTTTGATTTTTTTCAGAGCATAGAAACACACCTCAGCAGACAAGACAGCACCCAAAAATATTTGCCTTTAGAAGTTCTGAGAGTTTTTTCTGTGTTTCTGTGTTGTACAGCACAAAGTTCTTACACTAAGCAACCATAAGGGACTTTGAAATTCTATGATTTTTGCAGAGTAGAAGTACATAAAGTGTAATTTTGTGCCAAATAAAACTGTACTGAACCATTAAGGAAACTTGTATTGTTCATTATGCTCTTAAGGGTTTCAGTTGTTACTGAATCTTTCCTGAGTTGAAGAGATTCGTGATTTAATCTAGTCATTGGTAGGCTGCCATGGTAAACACATACAAATATAATTGTAATAGCATATCTGAGTGTGCAGGTGCATCTCTTCACAGAATATTTAAAACTAGTTTTCTGTGAACAATTAATTTGTCAAAAATCTGATTTCTCTTGAACAAATTCATGCATTGATTCAAGTAGAATTCAGCAAATACTTTCTAATTAAGAAAGGGGTGAGGTTTTTTTAAAGATAATGTCAAAACATTTCATGATGACACCTTGTGAACAAAATACTTTTGGCAGAATGGCATGCCTCACACTGACAGCAAAGGTAGAGGTGTGGGTTACAGAGTGCCAGATAGGCTTCACTGTGTAAAAGTAAATGTTGACCTGTGTGTGTGTGGGACAAGGACTGGGCACAATGTCATGTGAAGCAGGCAGCAAGGGCAGATGTCTGGAGAGTATGAAAGCTCACAAGTAAATCCAGAACACCTGCCAAAAACTATGGATATTAATTTTGGCTACTTGTTTTATCAGATGATCACAGATGAAAGAGCTCCCTGCATAGACCGGAGGTGGACTTTAATGGAGTAAAAGCTCTTTGTGTGAGACATTCAGATCTGAAAGTCTGAGAGTTGTGAATAAACTTTAAAAGGACACTGAACTACATTTTAAATCACCCCATCTGTATTTACCACTTCTAACAGCAGACAAATTTCACAACCAAATTGGAGTCCAGGCTATTCTGGAGGCCATTGAAGATTTGAGGCTATTATCAATACTAATGAAACTATATGATGATATTTCAAGTGGACTACTGACAAATCAGTAAAAGCTTCATTATCAACACTCTTAATCTTCACCACAGGGTTGGGTTTTCCACATATTGGTTATATCTTTGTATGGATTGTGAAATTCCACAACACTAAATACACCAAAAACCTATTGCCTTGCAGTCAGTAATACTGTGGAACTTCATCAGCTTTTAACTGTTTGGACTGGTGCCCCAGCTTGGAGGGTCATCCTCTATAATGGATTCCTGTACAGAGCCAAGAAAATCAGATTTACGTTGAGGAGCCAGAGGTCTCAAGAGGTTAAATTGAATTATGTCAACTCTCAAGTGGGTGTAGGTTACAAGTTCTTTCACTATTCTCCCAAATTTGTTTTTCAAAAATAAATCTCTCAGTGATTTCAAATACGAATTCTTGCAAATGGGCATCGACTACCTGCTATTTTGTCCTTTTCTCCGAGAGGATTGCTTTGTCTTTAGAAAGATGAACTACAACTCCATGTAAATTCAAACACTTAGCTGCAGATCTAGGAGCATTTCTGGTACATTTGCTCCCTCAAAAGCTCACTGGGGGTGTTGGATATGAACTATGTAGTTAAGGAAAACCCATAAAGGTCAGCTGAGAAAACCATTGACTGAAATACGTTATACTGCCTATGGAATATGTATCAGCATCGATGTCTCATGTGTAAGCTATATGGAAGAACTGCTTGAATCTCTCCTAAAAATTGAAATTTAACCACTGCAAAAGCTTGTGTAAGGATAGGACTGACTACCTATTCCTCAAACTTTCTGAACTGGAAGTAAATATCTCTCTAAGTACACATTTCAAATTCTTTAAGTCTTGATAAGCAAGCTCTTTGGTTAAATAGGCTATCAGCCACTATTACCCCTTTTATCTTTAAATCTGAGTCATCATCAAATTTAGTATGTTTTAAATTCACCACCTCAGATTGTTCTGAGCAGCAAGAATCCTCATATAAAAATGTTTTTGAATCTGAATCAAAGGCCCACTTTCTGAGCAGATCTTCCTTATTTCCAAACTGTGGATCACATGGAAGCCTTGTATCTTTGCTGGCATAGAGTTTCATAATTAAAGCCAAAATCTTATCTTGATTCTGGCAAAATAAACATGAATAACATTTGGAAAAAATACACAGTTTTTTCATATTCATGCCTAACTACATGAAAGTACTTTCCTGGCCTCATTCTGTGAGCATTTATGCCCTCTGTTCACATAGCAATACTAAAATTAACTCTTGATATCACTATACCAGCACAAGCATGACTGCAGCGTTTTGGCATAAGATTTCATTCAGTCAAAAGCAGAGTTTTGTTTAAAATGTCACCTGAACTGCAATTGCAGGGACCTAAATTAAGGTGGTACATTTGTGGAAAATAATTTTATGTAGCCCTTTTTCCTTTTGCGAATTGTCTGTGAACAGATTTTAAATTTTGCTCTTTTTCTAGTTAATTGAAATTAAATGCTTAGTGCATTATGCAACATATTTCTGTCTGTGAAATGTCCATGAACTTTGACTTTGTCTTTCACAGCTCACTTATTATACATGGCGTACAGTGTGCAGTTTGTCATTTAAGTCATATGCTGTTGCTCCTCTTTCCTTATGGCATGACCAAAACTCTAGAAGCTTTAGTGAAAAAATAACCATATTGGTATGCAAATTTACTTATTCACACATGAATGGGGTGGGAGGGGGGGTGATGCATGAGGAGCAACTATTCAAAATATTTGTGTGAGTGTCTTTGCATGGCAGGAAGCCAATAAAAGCAGGCACAAATATATATGACTCAGCAAATGATTTCAAATTTGTCAGCATTTTTGCAAGTCAGTTCCTTGCTAATCATTCTGCTCTCTTAAAACAAAGTAAACCTAAATTTTATACCTTTGAGAATCAGTGATGTCAAAAAATGAAGCATTTTGCCAGTCTGCCAATTTAGCTACTGGCTTTGTGAACTGCTTTGGACAGCTGCCTATATAAATGGCCTTTCTTTGCCATTTTGCTGCATCTCCTGTACATTCAACTTCATAGCTGCCATCAGTTCAGCTTTTCAATTCTAATTTAAACTGTCAGACTAGGGAATAAGACCACTAACATTTGATCTGGAGAAGCCAAACAGTGAGCCAAGCCTAAATGTAGTCATTCTTGCTATTAATACAATTAGTAAAACATAATAATGCCATGATCAGACTTTATTTTCTTCTATCTGGACTAGGGATGGACCTAAAGGACAGAAAGGACAGTCACGGGATTCTCCCCTTTTTACATGCATTCATGAGTTTTTCCAAGCCATCTATTACGGGATCCAATTTACAAGTTGCAGAGGGAAAGCTATGAAAGAACTCTAATTATCCTTTCCTTTTCCCCACATCCTTATTGACAAAGCCAATTCAATAACTAGATGACTGGTTGCCAGTGCCTCTCTTGACTACAGATTTTTGAAATATTCATATGTCCCTATACATCTGTTTATATAGCAGAGCCTGCACAGTCCTTTTGTAAGTGACATTTCATGGTGAGAATTATGCCAGCACAAAGTCATATGACTTGATGTCTGCTTCAGTGACATTAAACTCGTAGTAGAGGGTAGTGAATAATAAAAAATGATTTGCAGGTATTCTGGTCTCATTTTTAGGTTTATTATTCTAGCTAGATTTATTTCTAACTATATAATTCAAATTTATTCTATCTGGATCAGTTATTTGCCAGATCAGTCTTACATATTAGATATTTTCTATTCCTGTCTGATTCACAAATACTGAGAGAACTGCATCTCTCTTGGTGTTGACAACTATTTTCTCCCAGATCCCAGTTAATTCATGAAAATGAAGGGGTACCAGAATGAAGAAAGACAAATGGAGGAAGAGTAAAGTTTATTTCACTCAAAAGCTTTCAAACCAATTCACTTCACTTTTGAGATAAAAGTTTGACATGGCTCAGAGCAATTCAAATTTACAACTTCAATAACATAAGGAACATGTTGATCAAAGATAAAAAAAAAATAACATTTGTGCTATTGACAATACTTACTTGAGCTCCTGAGAGTTAGCAGCCATAAGGGATTTTAATGTCTTGTCAGCTAATGGGCACCCAGAAACACTGAAAAGAAACCTGATATGAAATATTTTACTAAACAAAAACACTTATTTCTATCTAGAACAGCAACCTCCAGACAACCTATGATTTATATTGGTTAAAATGATACCCTCAAATATTTTTTCTTGGCAAAGGAGGAGCCACAATATAAGTCTATGGTTTTTAAATCACTGAGAAAAAAAATATAGGGACAAAGGTTTCCAGCCCCTGTAAAGCTTTGCATGAGAAGGCGGTGGTACACAGAAGCCATCCTTTATGTTTCATACATGAAGAACAGGTTGAGGATCTGGTCCGCATGGTTCGTAAAAGGCAGAAAATGGTTCCATTCTACCCCCAGGGAAAAGCAGGAAATTATTGTTCCAACCTCTAAGTTGACACTAGGCTATTTTAAAGAAAATATTTAACATCCTCAGGTTATAATAGTAGATCTGTGAATTTCATATCTCTCATAGAGAGATATGCAGAAACCTCATTTATAATCACATGCAACAGCATCTATATAGAGACTGCTTGTACTCTCAGGGAAATGCAAGCTTTACTAAATTACTTATCTGCAGGTCTCAGCTAAGAAATGCAGCTACAGTAATAAGCATATGCTATTTAACTCTGCATCATTGTATTAAATCTAGGCTTTCACAAATATAACAAAACCAGGAAAAACAGACACATTTCTGTTTGGATTATTTTCTGCAAATTACTTTTGAATACTTATCCATGGTTAGTATAAAAAGGCTCAAAGATAACGAGCTAAAAGTAGCTTTATTTCCTGTTTTAGACTTCCTGTTATTTTTTTACCTGCGGTGTGAGGCATAGTTTCCTGTTACATGACCGCTGCCATCACATCCTGGAGTTGGACAGCTGTGCAAAGAGGAAGCAATGAAAAATTAGAGTATGTATAATACACCACATAGTTCATCACATCCTGCAGTCAATTAATGAACGATCCTTAGGGCAATCACATTCATCATTACACATTTCAACACTGTCAAGATGTTGTAGAAAACTAGCAAAACTTCACTCTATTTTTCAATTATTACTTGAAGCACATATGGAAATAATTTCTCCTATTTCCACAATCCAAATAAGTCAAAACCTTATTTTTTATCTATATAATGTTAAACCATCATGCTTTGCCTAGGTATTTTGGTTACAGTGTGGGTTCTTAAAAAGGCTGTTTCATTATTGGTACAAAATATTGACAACAATTCCTAAATATTAGAGCTGAAGTTTCTGATCTGACATCCAGTATAACAGAGGCTAGAGAATAGTAATATTACAAATAATTAATTTGACTTCTGACTAAAATAAGGCACCTTCTTTAGAAACACATCTAATCTGTATCTACTGATACAAGTGAGAAAGGTGTTAGGGTTGCTTGCAGAACAGAAAGCACATCAAGCTCACACTGCTGAAGTTCAGAATGAGCAGAAAACTTTCTCAAGATATTTCTCAGCTGAACTGAAAAGTGATATAAAGGTGGTTGTCATGGATTAGGAATGGTACTCTCCAAATTAGTGTTCCCATTGCCACTCTCCAAACCACTCTTTATCACCCCCTTCCCCTTCCTCCTCCTGTGGCAGATTGGAGAGAATTGGAGTCACAAAAGGTGACAATCACAGGTTGAGATAAGAATAATTTACTGGAAACAGCAATGAGATAAGCAAATATCCATAACAAAATGTACAAGATAGGCAAAGGGTTCAGACATGATTGCTTGGAACTCACACGACCCTGGCTCAGAACGGGTGTTACCCAACCTCTGGGTTTGCCAAGCTTATGACTGGAAGGAACCCCTTCTCCCTGGGTGAGGTGGTATAGAATAACCTCCGGGTCCCAGCTGTGCCACCACCTGACTGACTACTGCAAAAATTAAGCCTGTCCTAGCCGGAACCAAGACGGTGGTGTACATTTAACAAAAGAAATGTGTTCATTTATGCCAAGAGGTGGAGCTATGCTTGACCTGGAGAAGATGTTATAACTTCTGTTTTTCCTCAGCCCTTCTTCAACAATAACGCTGAACTTACTTATCAAATTGGGATGCAGTCCCCTGCAACAGGGCAAAGATACTAATAAATGCAACCTGTGCTTGGAAAGTGAGGTGAACTAAATAGAACTTTGTACAGTGCTTTAAAAAACTAGTACCAGCTCTGCAGAGTTGCCTTATAAAGAACTGTTTTTCTTTTACTGGGCACGTGGATAAAAAGGGCAGGCAGATGCTGTAAAAAAACTGTTGTGCTCCATTCCAGTGAAAAAAGGGTGCCTGAGATGCTCACCTAGCTATTTTTTTTCTGAGCTGGCAGAATTCTAGGAAATTTTTCAAATCTGTAAAAAAGCCTTAGGAAGACATCAGCCTCACTTTCATAACCAATTTCAACCTGAGCTATGCAGTTAGGGGTAACAGAATTAACATGGAAAAATAGAAAGCACATGCTAGAAGGTGGTATTTATACAGTAGTTCACTGCAACTTAGCTAACCATGTTAGAAAATTTTTCTCTGCAAGAGTTATGTCATTTTAAAAACTTCCTCATGATGGAGCCAACTGTACTGAATTGTTCTATACAATTTCCGAGCTCAGTGGGATCATAGAAATGTAGTCTGATCCCTATATTGCCCATGGATTCTTCTGAAAAATTAAAATTATTTCTTATTTCATTTTCTACAAAGCTACATTTTAGATACCTAGCTCTCCTCACTGTTTGAAAATAATACCACTGAAAGCTCATCATTGCCCTAGTAAATACTCTGAGTGTTATTATTTAGGAGACTAGAAAAGTATTTTACAGGCATCTCAAAACAGGTCAATATCACAAAGGAATAAATACTACAAAAGGAAAGCCATTAGTCTTCAGCAAATAAACTCTCAGTGACTTTTGTATGCATTTGTTTTGGAAGAAGAGGCAAAACAAACCTGACCTGTAGCAATTTAGGTCATGAACTACAACTGCAGATATAATGTGGTGAGTAGACAACATGCAGACTGCATGACATGAGGGGAAAGAATCGCTCTTCACAACAGCTTGCCCCAGGGAAATGTAAATTCTAGAGATAGAGGCAGCTCTAACTGCTTCAGTGCCACCGAGTCTGGAGAGCAGGACACATGTTGATGGGATGTGACTCGTTTATTTATGGGTGAGCCTGCAGTGATATGCTATGGGCTATCATCACTAAGTGATATGGACCACACTTGTTCAGAGAGACCTGCTCTGGTTTGGGACAAAAAGAAAAGTGAGAAAAGTACTATAAATGATTGCTGAGTCCTAGTTGACTATTACAGTAAAAACTGTGTTGATATCAGAATGATGCTGATGTGAACTCAAAGGGGTTTTGCGAAGAGCCTAGATGAGATTTTAAAAACTGACTGGTGTTGTGAGCTGCTTGGGAAAAAAATAGTGTACCGTTCTAAACTGACACAAGCTGACGCACACAGAAAGATTTAATAGAATTTAACAGAGTTTTACGGTTTTAGATAGTAAAATTTTGGAACTTAAGACAGAGCAAGTGCATCTCAGTACTTGGGAAAAGAGAGTATTAACCTATTCTCCCAGAGTGGGAATTTGTACATCCATTGGATTTTCAGCAGGACAGAATAACTAATTCTGCTTTGAAGGAAGCAGATGGACTGCCTCAAATTTCCTACAGGTTGGAAAACCCTGTGGCAGTTTCTGTTTTGTAGTTTGTCTTTTTATGAACTCTGCATGTTTCCTGTCTGAGAAAATCTGACCACTTCTACATGGGCTCTGAGAAATGAATCTATAATGACAATTGTTCAATTAAAGTTTATTTAATTATGTAAGCATTAGCAGAGCCAATCTGTAGCATGCTAGGAAACTGCGTTTTGTAGAAGGAGCTGTTGCCCACTTGTTAGCTATCTGTCTGAAGAACAAGGAGTGGCACCCAGGATAAATTTAGTCATTAATCTATCCAGATTAATCACCTCCAGGCATACCCTGGTTTGTCTCAGCTCCAAACCTCCAATACCTTTGTGGATATGTGCATCTACATACCCACAAAGTGGAACTAACTACCTGCAGTGAACCATGGAAGTCTCCGTGCTCAGCTCCTGCAAATCTACTCCAAATCAGAAGTCAGAACAGCGTAGTCAGTCTTTACCTGGACAAAGGAAAACATGGCATTTTTTGTGACTCACGTGATGAGTTCCTTTTTGAGATCTCTTGAATGGAGCTTGGGTTTGGGACTTGGTATGGAGACATCTCCTGGATACTTCTTTTCCTCCATGTTTTCTGGAGAGTTCACTGGATCTTTCTGAAATATTAGATGAGAATGTGACAAAAGGTTTCTCTCTTCAAGTCCTCCCACATGTTCAAGAAATAATTTGCCATGGCAAGAAGAGAACCTCTTGTAAAACTTAAAAATAAATAAATAAATACAAAGAAATGATAGAGAGAAATCAAGAAAGTTTAGTACATCATAGTTTCAGGTTCTCATAAGTAGACTTTTAAAAATGTCATGAAAGAATATATGAAGACAGATGCTAGCTTAAGCTATACATAGGAAAAAATGTGTTTCAATGTGTAAGATGGTGACAAAGGCCAAAGAAAAATACACAGAGAAAATAAAAGTGGTTGTTGAACACATAGAGCAAAAAAATACTTTGGCACTTTTTTCAGTGTAAGTACATCACTGACTTCTGTATACAGTTTGAGTGAGGACCATTGCACTGTGAGTTAGAAAAATTACAATAAAAAAAAAGTAGAACTTTACATAAGCAAATATAAATGCAAGGCTTTTAAAGTCTGCAGAATGGAATGATTTGTTATTTTATTCAAAGAGCAAAGTCTTGTTAAAATAAAAATCAAAATGACAAAATGACTTTGAAGTTTTCTTAATAGCAGGCTGCTAAAGGTAGTTCTTGATTTCTACTATTTGTAGATCAAAATCATCACTGCTACCATGCTGTTTGGTGGATGGTATGAATCATGAGAATTCACTCCCTTGGGAAAGCATTTTGGAAACTTGGAGTCTTGGAAGGAAATTACATTTTTGTTTTCTGAAAATTCTTCTTTGATCACTTCAAAATAGCATAGCTTATACTGTTTTGAGACTTAATACCTTCAATTATTATTATCTTTATGAAAAATAAGTATTTTCTTTCTGGAGGGATGCTCCATGGCTATTTTATCTTTCAAGAATTCTCCAATGATCAGACTTCTATTAATCCCTTCTTGGACTTCATGTTGGTTTTGTGATTCCATTCCAATACTCAGGTATTTCCCAGATATTACCAACTGTGGGAGCAGAAACTGCTGCCTGTGGTTGAGAGGGCAAGGTCCCAGCCTCTGCTAAACTCACGGGGCTGGCGCCATGGATGCTCTGGGCTTGTGCAGCTGACAAACGTGCCAGGACAGAGGAGCAGAGATGTCTGCAGAGCTGTTAACACACAATGCAAGGCTGAGTAGAATCTGGACTGAAAATGGAGTTTCTGCCTACTGGGTCTTGTAAGCTCTGCAGGGGTGTTTCTTCTGATAAAGCTTCCATATGGTCCTCAATTCTGGCAGCTCATCTTTGCCTGTTTGGAGGCTGGATCTTCAATATGGCTTCCTTCTGCTTTCTGCTACTGGCTATGTAATGCCTACGGAAACTCACACTACACATACATATAGAAATGATGCCATGTTATTGCTATATCAGTTACTACTGATTTTTGCAACCACATTTGTGGTTTGGGAATAATTTAATCTACTACAAATATAGAGAGCAAAAATACATATACTCAGCTTTTCTAAATATTCTCACAGTAATTATTGAGTAATTGCTTTAAATAAATAGAAAAACTGTATATTTCAGACTCTGGGAATTTTATTTCTAAAGGAGAACTTCAGATAAGGAGCAGCAGAGAAAACAAAAAACTTTAAAAGATCTTGATAAAATGTTAGTACAGAAATAATAAATAATTGAAAGTCCTCCAAACATGGAAAATAAAATACTAAAATAAAAAAGTGGAAAAATGGATGTCAGCTTTGTTCAAGATTCAAGAAACATCAAAGACAATTTTCGTAAATTGAGCTAAATCTTGGTCCCAGTGGCATATAGGAGTGAGTTTGCCAATTTAAGCTAAGTAGAATGGGGATTTGAATTCCTGACTACTTCTATCAGCAATTTCTGACCTACCTTTCTTACAAACATATCAATGCAAGCAGGGGTCATCAGCAGTATAAGTTACTGTAAAAATGACAGCTCCCCAAAGAAACAACAAAATGGTAATCAACTCCCTGTTGCCAGCTGGAAGGGATCAGATGTCAAAATAACTACAACTAACAAAGGTAAAACGGTTTCCATTTAATTTGATAGATGTTGAAGAAGGCTGGCTTACCAGTTTCCTGTCTAACAACTAACTCTGACAGGCTACATCAGCATCACTGAGCTGAGGACCAATGCTGTGTTTCTAAAAATTTAAATGCCTTGGCTGGATCCTAACTATGTATTCAAACCAGGCACACATCGGTATCTTCCACTTCTGAGAGCAGCCTGGAGTAGAGGGTGCTGGAAAGAACCTTCTGGCACACCACTGCAATCCTGAGCTGTGTGAGGTACCTTGGGATGCAACTGCAGCACACCAAAGTAGCCATAACTGTTTGTGCTGCAGGATATATTAAAATTTTCATACATAACTTGTGTTCTTTATCTTAAACGAAAGATATCTCTTGATCTTTTTCTGGTGATGAACCAGAAACTTGTGTGCGTGCGCGAGTTATTCATCATGTCACTGTCTGATATCTGCTGCACAGAGTAGACTGATGGAGAATTATGCATATCAAGGCTTGACAAAATGCTACAGTATTGCCATCCATAACTTCATTTAATGATGTTTCACTGAGTCATTTAACAAAAATTAGGTTTCATCATTAATACTGACGTGAGTACACCTACAGCCATGAGTATAACTGATACTAGAGGGATTAGAATAGAAATATTTCCATTTTCCATCTTTAAATAATTACTTTAAAAAAAAAATCTTAATTGTGAGTTTCCTGAATTGAGTTACTAAGATTTTTAATTTGTGAAACCAAAGTTATACATACATATATATTTTTTAAAACCAGCATTTTTATAATGATTGCTCTTTGAAAAAATAAAAAAATCTAATAAGGAATAAAGTGGGAATAAAATTTTTTTCCTAGTTAACATCCCTTAGAATATCTCCCAGGAATGAGGGAGAGATGTAGATATTTAGAGAGGTGATTTCTTCAGCATTGTCTTAGCTCGTTGAGGAACACTTGGTATTTAAGCAGCATAAACTCTTCAGATTTGTAGAAGCTGCAAAAGTAGGACAGTGCAAAGCAAATGTAGGCAAAGGAATACTGAAATTCTGCCTTTCTAGAACCTTACATTGCTACATGTGGCACACAAGGGATTGTGTCTGTCTGAAACACAGAAGGTCAGAAATAAAGACCAAATACTTTTTGATCCTTTGGACTTAAGACTAAGAGTAGAGTGTCATGTCTTGGCTTGTGTTCTTCTCCAGCTATTTATCTTTAGAGGGAGAGATAATCCTTTGGGGAAACACCTCTAGCACTTCCCCTTTTCTGGTGTGTTGGGTGATGATCATCACAGCTAGTCAAGCCTGACTGTATGTATAATTTTTCCTTTGCCATTTGAATGGATTTATAGTTAAATGCCATTAAAAATCTAAAGAATTCCAGACTAAAAGAAAAATTAAAACTAGCCCAATTGGTCCAAGCACTACTATTTCCTGCAAAGAGCATGTGTGTATTCATGCATGCACACTACAGAAAGAAAGCAAGCACTGATACTCCATTAATGTACAGATGGAAGTTTATATTGATTTCAGCAAAGACCAGAACATAATGGTAACATGAATAACAGATAATAGCATCTGGCACTTTTAACATTTTTAAGCCCTGAAATCTTTGGAGAACTGACAGTTGAACTAACTGACAGCTCTAGTTATTTCTCAGCGCTTTCCTTTTGGAGAGATTTTGAGCTTTTTCCAAATTCAGATTTTTTTTTTAAGGGGGCATCTGGACAGGCTATTTTGCTGAGAGAGAGAGAGACAATATTTTCTGGAAATTACCACCAAAATTAAGCAACTGTTGTGCGTATGAACCAGATAACAATGAATTAGAAATATATATAATCAGTCATTTTCTGAGCATAAGAATAACTGCCAATCTTTGATTTTGAAAACAGAGCCTCTGGCCCTGACATCACTGGACACATCAAGGCTCCCTGGGATGGCAAAATCTCACAGCAGAGATCTGGGTCTAGATCTTCAGTTAGGGACAAACTGTGCAGTGTCAAAGCACCAAGTGCAAGGGTCACCAGAACCTGAGTGCATTGAACCATTATGTCCTGTTGGGTAGTTTAGTTGCCTCCAGCTCCCTGTGCTGGGAAGGGACAGGAAAACATCCAGAAACTCATCACAGCCTTCTGAAATTCAGACATGGATGGGGGGGACATGGAGGCGCTCCTGCCTTGGCTCTTTCACTGAGCTGTGATGGCAGCAGAGAGGATGAGGGACATGATGGGTCCCCTGCCAAGTCTGTGACACCTCTTGATCCAGTAGCAATGCAGTCCTCTCAGAGCTGGATATGATTGCTCTTCGTGCAGCTTGAATGGGGAAGGGCCTGAGCCCTCAGCTTCCTGCCTCATGTCAAACCCATTCCAAAACCCTGGTACAGGCATTGTGCTCTAATTGGTGAGTTAAAGACCATTATTAGCCCCAAAGAAAAGACTGCAAAGGCAGTTAGGACAACCCAGCCTCCAAAAAATGCAAGCTTTTTCAGTGGACAAATTGTAACAGACTACCCAATATTGACAGATTTTTCCTCACACAACTGAATTATTTTTTAATTCCAGATGGTTTTTGAATTGGAGGCCTGGATACTCTAAGCTCAGACATAAATAGATTTACCCCATCTATGTCTTTTTTAAGTGTCTGTTTTGATATTTGAACAAAAAGTAATTTCATAATAAATATAAAGTTCAAATTCTATATAAAACCAAACAGGGTGTAAGGTATTTGAAGTTGTATAAAACCTTCTCAATGGAACATATTTTAGTCTGTTTCAGAAAGCTGTAACTTAGGGTTTTATCTAATTAGCATTTAAAAGAGCTGATGGTCCCTTCCTGATTTAAGAAAAACACAAGTAGTCCATATTCTGAAAGTCAGGCTCAAGAGAAAAAAGTAAAACCAAACTCACCAGCAAAGTAGAAGAATAAGAAAGGCCATGGTAGACTATGCTGTCTTGTTGTCAAGACAGGATAAAGAGATACGAAAGAGCAAAACAGAAACAAAACCAAAATCAAGAAAATTATCGAGTTGTAAGTGGCACTCTAGAAGATCAGTTGTATAAGTTGCAAGTTGGAGATCTAAGACTCACTGGCAGAGATTTCTTGCAGCATGTAAAATAAAAAGTTTTCAATTGAAGGACTATTACAGGCAAGGTTTAAGGCAT
This sequence comes from Climacteris rufus, assembly GCA_013398175.1. Classification (NCBI taxonomy): domain Eukaryota; kingdom Metazoa; phylum Chordata; class Aves; order Passeriformes; family Climacteridae; genus Climacteris; species Climacteris rufus. The sequence continues at coordinate 87,777 of VZRZ01004923.1, forward strand.
GTGTTTAAATGCTTAGATAACAAATTATCTAGAATTAGAAAGAATTGGTGTCAAAAAATTGCTTTTTGTTTCTGCGTGAAAGAACTGTCTCTGTTTGATTTTGTTTGTTGGGGCTATTTTAGTTTTGTTTTTCTTTTTTCCCTAGTGATCCCTACTCCATTTGGGTGTCTGTGTCACAGGACTGAGCTATTAGGAACAAAATTTAGCAAACAGCCTCTAATGATGGATACCTTTGTTTCCCTTATCTTACAGACTTACAGATATTAACAAGTAGTCTCTGAGAGCAAGACTTTTCAAAGTGAGTAATGATTTTTTTTATATCATATCCAAGAGATCATTAAAACCAGCTCAATGTTCACAAGCCTCTACCTGTGGAAATTGATTCCCTTTAAACTGCACTAGATGGTCCCAAAGACTGTCACATGGTTTCTCATTCATGGGAAAAAGTCACTCAGAAACTGAAAAAAATACCTCTTTTTCTTCTTCTTTCCTGCCATGGGTCTTGCTGTAATTGATTGGTGTATCCCAGCCTTCCTGTTCACAAAGTGCCTGGTAGAAGGCTGCATTTACCAAGATGCTGCTTGCTTTGAAAGGAGAAGAGGAAGGAGTGGGAAGTGCTGTGCTGGAAGAAGTGAGAGGCATAACTTTGTCTTGGCTTCGATTCTTTTTCATGCTCAAATCCAGAGTGCCATTTTCATCCACTTCTATCTCAGCTCCCTGACAAGCAACAGGAAACAGAGACATATTTAGATACAGACATTGTAAGGCTGTAAAATAACCATGTGGTGCTTTTAAAGGATAAATATAAATGCACGCTTTTATTTAAATTCATCTGAATCTAAACCCAGCTTTTCGATTTATGTCAGTTAATGTCCAACTCTTAGGCAGACTTAAGAGTAGCTTCAGTAATGGTATCCCTGCATCTCAGCTTAAACATAGTAAGTAGAATTTAAATAAGATGCCTCTAAACCATAACCTATACACCCTAAATCTAGTTTTATTTAAAAAAAGTTTAGCTTTAAATCTTCTTGATCTTTTCACTCTTACAGAGAACTATGACCCCAATTCACAGTTAAAAGCATTAATGCATTGTTTAGGTCATCAACAGCATTACTATTACACATCCTCCCTTCCCCCCACACCCTGGAAGCATTACAACATCTGCATCGTGGTGGAGGAGAAGGAGGGGGAAAGAAATATGTCTAAAACTAGCACAGTAGGAGAAATTTTCACTGGGGTTTTCTACATCATTTAACATACTGCCTTAACCATAATTTGACTAGGCCACTAAGGCACAGGTCTGCACTGAGACCACTAGATTGGGAGGTACAGGAGGATCTTGAGGAGGTTCTCCCTGTGGAGACCTTCTGCATGAGTTAACAAAGCCTCTGCTACCTGGGAAGTACAGCAAAAAGCAGCCTCTAATTGCAGAGGTGTGTGCAGTCTGGGGAGGGACTCAACTTCTCTTTCCAGTCTGGGAGAATCTCTCAGAGCAGCTCCTGCTCATAAAAAGGGGCAAGTGTTGCTTGGCTGTACAAGGACAAGAAGAGAGGGAAATATCACTCTTCTGCCTTATGATGTTTGATCACGGAGAAAGAGGACAAACTCCTGTTCTTGGAATGCTAAAAGGCTGCTGAAAGTGCAACTTACACGTGGAAGCAACAAAAAACTTTCCCCTCATGCTCAATATACTACACTGCATATTGATGCATTTTGTATATAGAGATGAATATAAGATTAGTTCTTGCTATTGCCAACATTTACTAAAGTCAAGTAGGGGAAGAGAAGAAAGGTGTCTTCTGGAGGACTACAGTGGTCTAGTTCAGTGTGTTGCCCTGAATAAGGTGGGAAACATTCAAAGACTATAGAGATAAATGACAATGTCATAGATCTACACAGAGAGTACAGTAATTAACACTGCTCTTTGTTCTCCTGTTATTGTTGTCACTACTATTTTTAATTTACATCACCACAAATCTTTGATAACACTTGGGAATTTGGGGCTAGATATTTTAGCTGCTTTATAACTGTAGGAGGCCATTGTATAAACCAAGATTTCCTACACTGAGTAACGTAATAAGAAACTCATAGTGTGAGTGAATACCTAGGTGTTGTGTTATAAACATAAAAGAGACAGCCATGTCCAGGGGACAAGTTTGTCTGTCTTTCTTAGACCTCGTCCTCAGGAAGACACCGGCAGAAGGAGTCCCTTTCTCTTTCTTTCTATTAAATATTGCTGGGGTTTGATGATTAGTCAACCATTCAATTGCTGTAGATAGGGCAGTGGAACTTCTCCTTGCTTGAGGATCTTAAGAACAGTTTTGGTGAAACAAGGAATTCTTCCCTGGTGCTGAAATGGTGGCATGGCCACCCTGGTTCGACTGAGAGTACAAGCTTCCTTCATACAACCTTGTCTTCTATCACTGCCAGTGATGACTCATTTAAAGGTAATATGTGATTGATTAAACATTCTTAATCAGAAGGAAAATATTGGTAGAAAATGACAATTTAGGGCCCAATAACCTGTTCTCACTCAGCAAGTCTTTTGCACCCACGAGCCTGACACAGGTGCCCACCTAGACCAAAGCACTACCAAGCCAACTGCTTGCCCCCAGTTCAGAAACTCAGGCACCTCTTATGTTTGCTTCTCCCGCATAGCCAAGTTCACATTTTCAATCATACAGCTTAAAGAGAGAGATGTTTTATTATATTGATGGGAAGTAAATACACTTCTAATATGTTCATACTAAGACGCTTTGGTTATATCTTTCTGCCCCTTTTTAGTAAATAGTTTAATCTCCTGTGATAGTTTTAAGCCCTGAATTTGACAGTGCAGCTTATCCTGGATAATAACTTAGTAACCACAACATCTTATGCCATCTGTATAATATCAAATACATTTTTATACCAGCATTAATAAACCTCCGTTGCAAAAATCCAAGATATTAACTATATCAGTGCCAAACACATACCCCAGGATCTGACAATATAGCTCTGCCATGATCGCCCCAGTGTTTTTTGGCTTCATAATTGCTATGTAACTATAGCAATGAAACAGAGCTACAGTAATCAAGTTTAATGACCAATGTAAAGTAAAATGCTAAATATTGTAGTTGCTGACATTTTTCATAATAAAAAAACTTGGGTTAAGTCTGCACAACCAACATTCACATAAAATTCCAGACCTCTGTGACAGATGGCTTAGGAAAGGAAGCCATGTGACTGGGCTGCGGTAGTTTTATAGTGCAAAACCCATAAATAGTGCAGATTCTCTGTCACTGACAAAATATCAACTACTCAAAAGGCAACAGCAACAACAAAAAGTACCAAAACCTATAAAGGTTCCCTCTTCAATGGAACTTGACATAGAATAATATCAGAAAATCATTGTCTCTGAGAAACAGATACCAACAGCCTCCGCAAGGAGCTCTGACTGATAAGAAGAACGTTTACTAACATGGCTATTTAGAGCTTTCTCAACACTTTCCTGAAATTCATGTGGAAGTTGGGTTGTCCAACACGTACCTAATTCTGACCAGGGAAGGCTGGGTTGTGTGTTTGTGAGGTAGCGTGCAGATGGGGTTTAAGTGAGCTCACAGATGCACAGAACAATTAAATAAAGTCAAGGGAAAAATATCCCCCTTTGCCCACTGCAGGATCACGCGTTTACAGCATGGCTTTTTATTCAGAATGGTATAAAAGAGCTATTGCTTTGGTGCCTTTGTAGCAAACTCCAAATGGCAGAGCAAAAAGAGGGAAGTCATAGTTATTGCTCCAGTTTGCATTCCTACTCTCATCCCACCCTCCTCTCAATATGTCTCCTTTGCTTGTTTTACTATATTTATTTTTACATTAATTTTAAAATGGAACTAAAAAGACAAAACTGGTAAATGGGAAAAAATGCTAGAGCAGTGCTATGACATGCTGATAGAAAATGGCACTTGTTATGCTTAGCTCAGGCTTGTAAAGGCTGTGTTCTCCTCAGTGGAGGGTAGATCTTATTACTGTTGACTCTAGTGCATGTATGGAAAGGCATATATTTATCCATTTATCACGGCATATTTTAAATACAGCTACCAAAACAATGTAAACTGTTCTGATTCTTCCTTAAGACTGTAAGCAAAATAAAGATGTAAATGCATATTTTTATTTCCTAACTTATATTAATTTTAAGCTGTGTAAGTCTTTAGAGCCTGATTTTGATTTTACTCACATTTACACTTACACTGGTGTAAACCAGGAAAATATCCAATGAAGCAATGAAGAAAAATCAATGAGCATGAGAGGATACAGGAATTAAACTCAGGTTACTTCTTACATACTACCTCTTCAGTGACAGTTTAATGCCCCCCAGAAGTTTTACAAGCAGTTGGTAAAAGGACTCCAGAATAAAAAAAAAAAAAGATAAATTATCAGAGCACATTTTCTTTATTCCACTATCTATTGAGTGAAAAGATAAGGTACAAATAGTACTTTACTACAAAAAATGAAGAATAACATAAATATGTAAAAAAATAATGGTCTGTATACTCTCCAACTGCTTTGTACTTTAAAGTTAATCTTTTTCAGCCTCCTTTATCTTGTGATATAAATATTACAGAATATTTTCTAGCACTTCCTTAGGTCTTGTTCTTAGAACTGTACTATGACAGCCAGGACAGTAAAGGATGTCAGTTTTTTGCCTCAAATTTCTCCTGCATTTTTTGATATGCTTTTGGTCCATCTGATCACTCACAACATTTAATACTCTCCAGTGTGTCTCCAGTAATGATTACAAGTTAAGCTTTATCTCATAGCTGGGTCAGAAAGAGTAAATTATTGTGTCTGCATGGACCTTATTTCAAACCTGTGACATTAGGGAGATTGTATCATGATACATAAGGGAATTCGTGTATTCTTTGGTTGGCATCAGCCTTACAACTTAATGCTAAGTCCAAAGAAACAACATGATCAATGATTTTGCATTCCCCCTAGCAGTTCTGTCTGGTTTGAAAAGCTCAAAAGAGCTCTTAAGCTCATTCGAAGTAAATGAGACTCGTATCTTGCTGTGTGTATGAATAATATTCTTAATGCAAGTCCATCCGAAAGAGTACAATCTTTTCTATCCCCAGCCAACAAAAACACATGCACCTTGTTCTCAATTATTCACACTTAAATTTAAGCAACTGAGTACTTCTGCAGAAAATTAAAACATTAATTTGGGTCAAAATGAGAAAACTTGTAACAGCCCAGTGGCATCTCAGACAAAAATGGAGTCACAGTTTCAGCCAGAGCAGTTCACAAATTAAAAAAAGCTAGCCAAGAAGGTACTCAGAGACCAATATGCACAGCAGTATTACAGGATGGTACCTAGTTATACTCTTGGATGATTTTTCATCCTGTATTTAGGCCTTAAGGTATTTGGAATAAAGTACTGCCTAAAAAAATGTGCTGAGTGCTTTTTAAGTGCATTTTTTAAGTAATAGATATCATTTTCACCATTATCAATATCCAAGAACGGAACAATGACACCATTTTTTTTAAAACCAGAATTTGAACTTTAAACATTTTTAGTAAGTCTGATTATTTTTCCGTTTTGTTTTGTTTTGTTTTCTTTCAAGGCATGGTGTGCATATGCCATTTTGTCTAAACAGGTGGGAAAAATACCAAAACAGTCAACAAAATATTTGGCAAGCAGTAGTGATGAGGATACAGATAAACTATTGCTTGCAGCTACCTCAGTGAGATGTGTGTGGTGAGGGCTGTAAACAGAGGGGATCCCTGGAAGTTATGATGATGTAGAGCCTTGCACAGTGCTAGAAACTGCAGGCTAAGCCTCCTAGGGGAGTCCTTCTGGTGACTTCTATGGGAGCTGGTGAAGCTACAAAAACTCCAATCAAATGCTACCAGGAGATGGACTTGGGGTACTAACTGCATGAGAATTGGCTGATCAGGATTATATTTAGGGAAACAGTCTGAGGTTAAATGTCTCAGACAGTGTAACATTAACGTGGTATTAATTATTTTTGAAAACAGTATCATCAGGATATCCAATGATCTTAGTATTTTGTATGCAGTTAATAGATAAAGCATAGAGAAGGTTTAGGATTCATTTCCCTGTTCATTTAAGAATAAATATTTTCTTTTAGTTGCTTAATTTTTAAATTAATATTTTTAAACTTGGGATATTTGGCAGATCAACTTTTACATTAGGTGTGTTTGGAAATTTTGCTCATCTATGGTACTGTTAATATGTAATGTGACTTCTCTATCCTTGCTACCCTTCTCTTTCTCTTTTGTTGTTTTGGACTCTCCCTTTTGAACTGATATGTAGAGAATGAGAGATACATATTTTAAAATCCATTAACTTATTGGCATTTGGAACTGTTATAAAAAAAATTTGCTTTTTCATTTAAGTGTTATCTGTATACGCAGGAAAGTGGTGAACATTCAGGGTAAACCATCCAACTCTTTCTAGGAGAGGGACAACATTCTGGAAATCAAGAAATAAAATTTAAGAGACAGAAAGAAAAAATCATTACTTTGAGAACACACTTGTGCTAAGAGGTGTTTTGGTGTTTTCCCCACTTGTTTAAGCAAGACAACATATGCACGCCTTGAGCAAATACAAGAAAATGCCACTTGCTTGAAAAATTTGAACTTTAAGTTCTGCTTTTAAAACCTAGAAGCACAATATTTTTACATCTCTGACAATTATACTACTGGCAAAGGATTTCCAGCAAGCCTAGGAAGTTCTCTGCAGTCCCACATGTCCTTGCCCTACCACCACACAACCTCCCATCTCTAAAGGATGGTGGCTTGGATTGCTGGGTGGCTGCCTGATGCTCAAAGAGCAAACAACTTTACAAGTCAGGAGCTTGGATCTGCTAAAGTATGGACGATGTCAATCAGGTTTCCTTAGAAAAAGGAACAAAAGAATGCGGCAAGGGACAGGGCTGAGACCTCTGATACTGTGGGGCTCTGAACACTGCCACCCCACACAGGTATTTTCCAACCTGGTGAATGTGTGTGTTGTTGAGTAGAAAAAGGAAGTAATTAATTCTATAGTAATGTGTGGCATTATTTGAATTCAAATACAGATAAAATCTCAAGAGGGCTTTTTTTATAATCTAAAAATTTGTAAGATATTCTAGCAATTGAACATTTACATTTGTGGCCACTACCAGCCACAAAACAATTCAGAAATAGTGATAAATTGTTAGTAATCTCTTTTAAAATAGCCTATTTTTATTGTTTCATATTTTAAAATTAGAAAGTGTCTTCATTGAAGAGAATCTGGCAACTTAATTCTGCAATTTCTTTTGTTTGAATCCTGTATGATCAAAGTAATAAATATCCTAAACCAAATAAAAATAGGTTTTGTGTGCTTCTGGACACCAAATCTGTTTGGGGCTTACTTGTATGTGTTTTGGCCAGAAGTTAATTCTGAATCTTCTGTCAGATGTTTTGTAGCAGTATGCCCTCCAGAAAGTCTGGCAAAAGTGAAAGCAGGCAGATAGCAAGGTAGGCAGGTGATTTTCTTTTAGGCTGGATTCCTGGCTGTGAAAAAGGAGTAAGCTATGTGCCTCAAGTGCCCTTCCATATCGTTACTATAATGTTCACTTCCATTCAATCCTTCCCCATGATTTGGCAACGGTGAAGCAGGTACATAGGAGAAAATCTTTGGGTTATGCCTGGTCCCTTTACTGCTCTTCTCTGGCAACAAAGGTCTATTGCTGAGGTCAGCCAAAGGCTGCTGCAGCAATTTAATCCAACCACTGGCATCAGTTTCCATTTCCCTACTAGAAGAAGTCTCTATTAAAGACTGGTGGAAGGAGGTTTTCTGCAGCAGATATTGGGGATGAATTTGTCATTGGGAAAGGTTCTGTGAGCAATCTTTGGAGCAGATAATGTCTGAGTTACAGTCAGAATACTTGTGGCCATACTCTACAATTTTGCCCTGTGGCATCTCCCAACATTGATTTTAAGGTCCAAAACCTCACACACAAGTAGAAATCTAAAGCAGCAAAGTAGGAGATAACTCTCTGCAAAGGCACAAGGCTCAGAATACCTAGCAAGGTGTTATGCTGGTGGTAAAATTAATGGTTCCACTCAAAAAATAATGGCTAACCTCTTAGCAGTGTTGAATGAACACTCAGCCAAAATGTAGATCAACAGCTGTGGAAGCCACCTCCAGCCAGACTGAGCCTTGTCAGGCTCAGATAAGGGAGAGATATGGCAGAGTGACACTGACTTGCAGAAAAACAGGTCATCAGCCTTTTGGAGCACACATCACGACTCAGAGTCCCACAGCATAAGCACACTTGCTATGCTCTGTTTTGACAAATGCACCTCTTTTCACTCCCCAATGAGTTCTCCTCAAGTAATGACTCCCTCTCATCTATGTAGATTTTTCAAAAGTTTCATTGCAGTGGAACATGTGTGACTTTAATACAAATAATAAACAACAGTGCTCCCATACCATCGTCATCAGAAGAAAATCCTGTCTTTTTTCATCAGCATTATAGTACTGCATTATAATGGCACAGAAAATAAGGCTCACAGCTCACACAGCACCATTTGTAAATCATAAAGATCTGTGAGGAAACGCAGAGCAGAAACCAAAACACGAAAGCCACACAAACATCTAAAAAATTAGGCAGCTTTCCATTATGACAGACTTGCCCAAATTATCTATCTCCAATCGCAGTGGGCCTGATTCCACTCTTGCCAGCAGAAAGGGGAATTTTACCGAAGTCCGTTGTTATTCCCCCCCTCCTCCTTGCCAAACTGTTAAGAGCTCCAAACACAACAGATTCCATACGTATAGTTCTGTTCCATTGCTAGCAAAATATCACCTTGATTGCATATGATTTTTACATTTTTAAAAATCAGTTTCCAAAATGATCACTAATGGCAAATTTCAGAGGGAGAAAAATTCCCTCTTAAAACAGGTCTTACTCATTATCCACCACAGATTATTATTGGATTTCAAATAACCTTTTTCTTTTTTCCTCCCAGAAAACTCCCCCCTTGTAATTAAGGTTTAATTATGAAAAGAATTAACAACATAATTCCTGCTATTTATTTAGTTTTATCAGAACTGGTCACTGCTTTACTGATTTTTTTTCTGTCTCTCTTCAAAAGAGCATGCAAACAGAAGCCTCCTTTTGGGGGATTTAATGCAGTCACTAACATGAAAGACAGTTTATTCGCACAGTTCAGTAGCTAGCACACCCTCCAGGTTCTTGGACTACCCTACCTTGGCAGACAGACTCTGTGGTTTGTTGGAGAGGATCTCTGCTGCTTCCCTGCAGCGGGTGGAAAGGTTCAGGATAGCAGCAGCTGCTGCTATGTGGGTGTCTTCACTACATTGACCGTAGCTATAAGAGTTGGCATGGCAAGGGCTCTGTGTGTGGGCGCTAGCACTAGGCAGTCGATTAGAAAATTTCACTGGATTTGAAAAATGCTTTGCTGTTGAAGAGAGATTTGATTAGCAATTGCATGTATGAATTTTTTCCCATTAAATAGTTTTGTTTCTCAGACTACAATTTCATACATAAAAATATTCAAAGATTACATTTAAAACAATCCATTTCCCTGTTGCCAGTAAGGGTTTACAGTATAAACACAGTAATTTAATTTTTCAGAGAGAAATACACATCTGTCAACAAACCATCTGAGATTTTTCCTCATATTTTATTTATCTTTAACTCAGGTATTAAAAGCAATGATGTCCAAGGAAAGACTGAACAAGTATTAATATGTTATCCATCATGATTTGACCACACCAGTGGGGAAATGCAATTGCAAATGTATTTTTATAAAGGCTTCCTCTTGGAACTTTATTGTGTAAAAAACCAACAGTGACTTGTCCAGTCTTAGCTAAAACAACAGTGCTTGCCCTACTTAGATAAGTCTGTTATTTAAATAGCTTTGCTTATGTGAATAAGGAGCACAAGACCAGACTCTTGAACAAAGCAGAGCAATCAGATAAAAACATTACCTGTAAAGAATATTCAGTACTGATTTTCTGGAAATTTTTAGAAATTTAAGTCTGTCCTTCAATTAACTAGAAAATAATGGCAATGAACATTCATATGTTCTTGATTTACAGTCTTTTGTCGACTATATTTGGAATAATACACAGATTTATTAGGCACAAGGAGGTCAGCTGAGAATGAAACACTAACAGGTGAACAGAAAAGCACTTTCACAGGCAAAAGTGGTGCGGTTCTTTTTCTTCTCCTTCAGCAGCATTTAGTCTAAAACAGGAAGAGAGAACTCTGCTCTCTCTGCTGGATTTTGAAGTTGAGATGTCATAAACTGTTGCAGAGAGAACACAGCACCATGATTTCAGCTCTAAGGAAGCAATAATCACTTCTTTTGTCTACAGCTCTCACAGTGCCCTACAAAGATAAACTAAGCAAAATCCAATTTCTCAGCCTACACCCAGATACACCAAGAACATTTCTGCATATGGCCATCTGCTCGCTCCCTAAAGATCTGAGCCCCAAGGCTCTGGATCCCTTTGGATGTAGAGCTTTGGCTGAGTGCATTTTAATGCTAAGAGCTACACAAGGCATAGGAGGACTCATCTTTCCTCAGTCTTGAGATGCTGTAAAAGAAATGTTTGTTTATGTGCTTTGACTGTAGCTGAATGCTATATTCTGTTTTTCTAAGCATTGGAGGCATCTCAGTAGAGCAATACATGAAAGCCTCATGATTCAGTCCTTCTTTTCTCTAGTGAAAATTAAAAAGGATTTATCTTCCCTGTGTAACACTGTAGCACAAACAAGACAGTCTACATTTTTAGCAGTTACTGCAATGAAATTAAATTGTGTTTAAAGAGCAGAAAAGTGCATTTTTCATTTCCCACCCTAAAATACAAAAAAAACACCAACCAACCAACCAAAGGGAAAAAAAACCTAAAACAGACTATAAAGGGTGTGTGTTTTGTTAACAAAACAAGTTTACAGGTGCAGAATCCACAGAGGGCTAATGATGGGCTTTTGGCTGGCTATATATTTACACAAGACTCTGAACCAATCACTACATCATCAGCTTCTTATTGCCAACTTTTGTATACCTGAATAGTTAAATCACTCACCAGCTCTTTTACTTTCACCTTTCCATTAAAATAATAGCTGCAGATTGAAATCTTTGCAAGAACAACAGGCTGTAAACTTCAGCTCTGATATACTTCATACATAAATTGCGTATGTATTTGCATTTGTATAAAACATTTCAATCATTTTTTCCTTGAAATGAACCTGTGAAATACACATATATCTGTGCAAAGAGACAGCTAATAGGGAATATTCAATTTTGCAAACAAAATTGGAAAATCTGCCACCCAAGAAGCTGGCAATGCACAAATTTGCTTTCATTTCAGCAGGCCTATTTTCCAGGTCAGATAAATATCTACTTTTCATTTGCAATTTTAAATAGAGTATTTATATATATGTACCCAAAACACAGATACCTACAAACATATATGTGTTTGTGTCTACTCAGACACATGCACAAATACACAAATAAATAAATAAATGAAAATTTAATAAATATATAAAACATATTTTATGTTATTAGTGGTATATTATAATCTTATATATGTACTTATTCCTATATATATTTTTTTTGCTTTTCTGTTCACCTTACTATGAATGTTTTCCTTTGTTGGGATAAGTGGGATGAAATTTGTGTTCCTATTTTATTTTCCTTTACTAATTTTTTTTTGTCATCAACAAAACTAAAGCCAACTAGAGATTTTTTTGTCACATTGTCCTGGATCTATTTTCTTCTGCACACAATTCTGGTGCAATGAAACATTTGCTTTCATTTCCCTCATGGCAACAGGATTATTTGTTTATTTCTTTAAACTAAAGAATATTTTATAATGGTCAATACAATGGCAGAATCTTGCTGAAGTTTGCAGTGCAGATTCTGAAGAACATCTACAATAAGTAATGTGTTTGCACTGCGGTATCTCATTTGTTCAGAGTAGTACCTCAGCAAATCTCTAGGTAATGCAAGCAGAGGAATCTTGATAACAATTTGATGTATTGGGTATGTCTGCACTACAAATGCAGTGTAATACAGAAATATGAGGTACTAGAACAAATTCAGTCCAGGTCTGTAATTAAAGCAGATGAGGCACATGCTCATCTAGGAGGAATAATGCCTGTATGGATTCATCTAAATGGTACCTGAAGTACCTTTGAAACCTAACTTGGATTTCTTTGTACTACAATTCATTACGTCTTGTGCAGACACATTCCATGGGACTTCTCATGACAGCAAGATGTGATACATCTATTACATAAAGATATCACAATTTAACCAAGGAGGAAAATAACAGGTAAAACCTAAAGCATTCCTTCTTTGTTCCTCTTTTCCACTAATAGCTGTTTTTAAAGGAAGCATCCAAAAAGTAAACCTTGTAGTAAGGATATTTAGTGTTGTATCATTCTATATTTCGCAAATTAGTGATTCTATTTAACATTCTGGCCATAAGTGATTAAAGATGCTTTCTACAGAGCTTTTTATAATTCTAGAAGTTTGAAAGCGGAACAAGAAAAAAAAAAGTCATAGATATTTTACCCCTTTCTCAAGAGATAATTGGATTTCAAGCTTACATTCAAAAAATTGAGGTGTCTTTCGCCCTTGTGCCACAGGTGCTGTTGTGCGTTTGCCAAAGACTTGTGCATCAAAACTGGCATAATCAAATGGTACTTTCCCAAACTTGTCCTGTTCTTTCACCAGGGTGCCTCTGGAGGAGGTGACTGGCTGTGAAGTTCTGTAACTGTACTGAGATACCTCAGGCTGCTTTGTTAAATTTGTCCTGGATAGAGGAGAAAAAAAAAAGAAGGAGAAAGACAAGAATTGTGTAAAAATCTTTCTTGAAAAATAGGATATAATTGCATCTCATTATCAAAAAGTGTGCCATTATCACATGTAAAAATTACTGGTAGGTGTACACAAGAAACGACGTAAATATGGTGGTTGACTAGTAGTCAAAGTGGATTTTGACTACTTCATAAATTCAAAGATGAGGACATAAAAAATGTAACATTCTTCAATAGTGTTTTGGACTATTTACAAGAACGTTACCAACTTACTGCTAGATTATCACTGTAGCGTGGTGCTTCCTTTATTTCTAGAAATTCTATGGATTTTTTTCTCGTTTTTAGGGTTTTTTGATCACTATTGTTCTCACTTTCCTGTGAATGATTATGGTATAAATATAATATAAGATGATCTGAAATAATTGCTTGTGCTATTTGGGAGGAATGAATGATTTATAGTGTGTTATTCCATTTAGTTAATGTTCAGTAACTACTTGTCTTTAGTAATTTCCTAAGGACTTTTCATATGTAGAGTTAAGGCACGTGCAGTTGGCAGACACATGGACATAATATTCTGTAATGGCTCTGAAGGAACCATTAGAGCTGATCATGTCAATAATCCACAAATTAAAGTGTCCCCAAATAGACCTGAATATAATAGGTTGTAATGGTCGTGGTGCCAATGATGTGCAAATTATGCATGTCTGTAGGGTCCATATAACTCAAACAAAATACAATTCCAATAAAAAGTATTTCTCCTTTTTGATGTCATTGCATAAAAATAAATTAAAGTAGTTAAACTAATAAACTAAAAGTAAAGAAACTCCATGAATTGTTCTGATCAGGTAGCTTGTGTGGAAGTATGACTTAGTAGGATATATTTGTTTATCCAAAGATACAGCTGTTGTCTTTTGTCTGCCACATGCACAAGAACCAACAGAAAGATGGCTGTTTATTTTGAGAAACAGCTAGCTTTGCAGAGGTTTATACTGGAAACTGGGGTTATCCCTGCAGTTGAAATCTGAAGTGGGTGAAAGACCTGAGGACCAATCAACAGTGTTTGCACATAAATACTTTGGCAAAACTGGCTTATGAGGGTTCCTACCTGTGAGTCTGATCATGGCAGTGCCCAGCTTTTGGAGACTCGAGCTGGTTCTTTTCCTGGGACATTGCCAATTTTTCAGCTGCAGCAATTGGACAACCAGAAAGGCTGTTGAAAACCAAAGGTGGAGAACAGAAAAAATAAGAAAAAAAACCCTGAAATTAATTCTTAAGTAAAGGAAATATGTGCTATGGAAACCAGTGACTTTGAACTTCTCTGATGCTCTGCGCATCTATGGGAACTGCTGCTGTTACAGGCCAGATTCATCCGTTTTTCAATCCTTAATGCAAAACTGTGAAATCTGTGTATTTTAGGTGATATATCTGGAAACTGAATCATGTAGGAGTTTTCCACAGTTCAGCTTTGATGTTTTGTGTCTGGCAAGTCACTAGTAAATTTTTTGACAAATGACATTTACTTTATCAGCTAAACCATGCATATAAGCCTCCTGCTGATTAAAAGGAAAGTGAATTTAGGAAAAAAACCCAGGGATATGTGAGTGACTGTTACCAAAGAACACATTTTGTCATTTCAAGTTGTGCTGGCTTATTTTTTTTGTGTTTGTTTTATTAGATTAGAACATGTTTTCTTATCCTATCATGGGTTGCTTATGATACAGCTGATGTACTTCAGAGATGACTGGGGATTTAAAACAGGAAACACAATGAAAAAATAACTGTTTGTTCCTTATATATTCTTGTAGACAAGCTTGTCATATCTCTGGTAAAGCCTGACTTACTATCTTCAGTATAAAAACATAGTAAAATAATCCTGAATTTTGGTGCACTCATGCAATAACAAATTGATCAATAAGCAAAAAACTCCCAAATCCCAAAAAAATTCAGTTCAACAAAGAAAGTTTTGAAATTTTAATGTCCCAAATTTGATTGTAAGATTGACAGTATATTTTTCCAGAAGTGGTATTGTTGCCTTAGGTTTTAACCCTTATATTTTTCAGATTCTGTGTTGCCTGGTGTGTATGCTTTCTCTATAGACATAACATTGCCTCTCTGGACTCACCCTTCAAGGACAGGCCCAATCTTCTAAAGGGGCAGGGAGGCGGGGAGTGAGCTAAGGGAGCTAGGGGGAAATAGCAAAGTTTTAATTGGTAAATCTATGCTGATATGCAAATGGACCAAACCTATAAAGGTGTGGAGAACTCGTGACTCGTTGTCCATTTTGGGTGATGCCCCAAGGAGGGGATTTTGTCTGCCCTAAATGTACCTTTGAAGGCCTTTTGAATAAATACCCACCTTTTGTTCCCTTACTCCTGACTGGACTCAGTTTTTGGGCTAGCCTTTTTAGGCAGCAGTACAATGGAATATACTGCATCCAGCAGAAAACAGTACTGACGAGAGCTGTGCCGACAGCAGTGGCTTGCTGGAGACAGATTGTGTTGACTCTCTGCCTCACCTGCAGTCCAGCTGTGATTCTCCAGCTGCCAGTCTAGAAGGCTTCTCTCAATTTTGCTTTCTCCTTGCAGGCAGCAAGTTAAACTGACAGGAGGGTTCTAAGCAGGAAGATGGCATTCCTGAGGGTAATAAGTGGAGCTTTTAAACAGATTCTAAAATACTCCACTTAAAATTTTTTGCTAAAATGCAATGTGCCTTTATTGGAAGTTCCTGTCAAAGGCTAACATGTATGTGGTGGAAAATAAATGGGTTTTGGTTTCCATTGGGTTTTCCAGCTGCAGCAGTAATAATGTATTTGTTCATTCCTTTCCTTGAATATGATGATTTTTCAATGTGAAGACTGTGGTGAAATTGTAGCTTTACATCTCATCTATGGAAGATACTAGTGAAATTTGCCATCCTCAGTTCTGCAGCCATTTTTTATATAATGGAATTAAACACAATTGTTTGGTTATAAATAATACAGACTGCCCTTGCAGTTCATAGACACTCTTTGGTGTTGTACATAGCATCTAATTCCAAGGTGTGCCTATCAATTTACTACCAACTACATGTTAGATTTTAAGTGGACAGAAATTTTTCCAATCTACCTTCTGTGTGTGTTGCGATTGCTGTTGACATGTCCTCTTCCAGTGCATCCTGGGGTGGGGCACTTTAATACATTTTCATGCATGGCAAGAACTAAACAGGAATAATAAAAAAAAAAGGTTGGTAATAACTTGCATCAATTTAAAATACTTTTTTTTTTAAATGAACATTTCTTTTTTGGATTCTCAATCAGGTCACATTTTGATCACAAAAGAAGAGGAGAAGCAAAGGATCTACAATACAGCAAGCATGGTGCCTCCAGCGTATACCAGTTTATTTCTATATTACTGTAGTGTGGCTTCCTGTATGCACATCATTGTTTCTGTGGACTTTAAAAGAACATAGGTGAAATTCAATAAGCATGGTGAAAAGTCTTTCATATACCACTATCACAGTTAACTAGGAAAGAAAGGTGATAGAAGAGCCCTGGGCTACACAGTTATGCTACGTAGAGCTACAGTCTATCTCTGTCTCAGGGAAGGCAGGCACTCAAGTACAGGAAGGCTCTTTATACATTTTATCAGATGTTTTGAGCATGTCCTCTGAATTATTACACCTCCTCATCACCTGAGCCATGCTGAAACTACCTTGGACCAATTGGTCATGGTTCTAAGCAGCAGCTTGCACTCTTAATAGCAATTATAACCTCTTGCCTGTACATTTCTTATGCCCTTGTATGTGGTTCATCTTTACTAAGACTGACATGTATGTCTTTTGTTAAACAGTATACATCTTTGGGGCACGGTGTTTCACAAAAGCTGAGTGTTCAGTCCAGGGGTTTGTCGTATCAGGAACCAAATTCTAACTTTTTTTTTTCTATCAGAACAGAGCACATCTGATTGGAAGTGTAATAATTAACAAAGATTTGTTAATTTTAACTTTTTAGGAAGTTAATATTGCTAAGGCCTTCCAAATGCAACAGCCTGCTTAATTCAGCAGATGTTTCCATAAATACAGTTTAGTACCAGATTTGAAAAAAGGGAGAGCTACAGTTAGGAAGAGGATTTTGGTAAAGTGCAAATATCCTTTTAATTTGTTGCTATGCATACCACCACAAAAAATAATCTGACTAACTAGGTTGTTTAAGCGGATAGTTTCATGTTAAGTTTTGGCTTATTACGCAGCATTTCACTGCATCCTGTTGCAGGATTACACGCACACAAACCAGTGAATCAGAGCAACATGGTTAGAGATAAGCAGGGAAATTCAGGCTACACTAGGCATTAAAGAGTTAATGTGATACTGTCACAGGAGAGGAATCTGCTGTGGACCAGCGCTGGGATGTACTGATAGAAATAACCTTTTTGAGCTCAGCAGTAAGGGGGACACTGGAAACATCTCTGCATAAGCACGCCCAGGCCTCTCAGCTGTTGGCAATGCAAACCAGCAGCCTCCGTGTGTGATTGCAGCAAATGAGGCCATGGCTCCGAAACAAGCAGGTGATGTCTGTGCCTTTGCAAAAGTGTGAGCAAGCCGTGTCTTGAAGATTCATGGGAATGACAGCATGCTGGCAGTGTGGGGATAGTTTGTCTGATCATGTTGTTCCCAGGCTACCTGAGTAGCCTGCTGCTCTTTGTAACGATGCTGCTGAGGAGCACTTGAGCTACACAAGTGTGGGAAGCAGGACTGTGGCTATGAGCTGGAGGGCAAAGAAGGTGTGATGGCTTCTTTCCCAGTCTCATTCTGCAACATCACGCAGAAAAAAGGGGATTCTTCTCCAGCATAAGCACACACTACACACAATGCTGAGGCAGATCTAGTTGTGGACTGCAGGGTGATGATACTCACTTTCTAGTGGCACTCTAACTTTATGTGGACAGCCTGAGAGACTGCGATGGTGAGGGTACAGCCCAGTCACGTGCCCTGTGCCATCACATCCTGGGATGGGGCATTTGGTTTCTCTCTTTTCAGGCCTGGGCGAATCTGCAGAGAAATCAGATAAGGATTTTGTTTGGTTTTTCCCCTGTCTGCACTCAGCTGAGTGATCCTAGCAGCGTGATATTCTCTATTTCATAATTCAGATTTAATTCCTATGTGAAGTTTTAACAGAGATGTATGCAACTGAAACATCAATTCAGTTTTCACACTGTGTCCTTTAAACAATGACTCTCCCCTCCCAATATGCCATTTATGTGCTAAACTATTTAGCTTTAGGATTGCAGTGTCATTTATTCCGTTCAGAGCCTCAAACAGGACAGAAGCCACAATCCAATAAGCCAGAAAACTGGCAGCATGAGCCAACAGCAAGATCTATAAAGGAATAAATAAAAAAAGCAGAAACAATCTTTTGCTCTGTTAATGTCAGACTCAGGGAAGCTGGGACAACCAAATAAAAGCTGAGGTGTGAAACAAATAAACAAACAAACAAAAAGCATTTCAACCAGAAGCCATTCCTTAAATATCACAGATCTCTAGGCTGTAGGTTCTTTGTTAGGAAACTGAATACATGCCACTTTACATTTGAGAGGCAAGGCAAGCAGCTCCCTCTGGTACACATGGCAATGCTGCTTTGTGGAGCAGCCCACAAAGACACTGAAAACATGGAGCAGCCGATACCCTTTCAAAGGCAAGGTCTCAGCCCAGCCCCACAGCTACCACTCTGTAATGGCCACTGTGCATTCCCAATTTCTGTTTCAAGCACCTAGAATTGTGCAAGAAGCACTGGTCAAAAAGCCTTTATTTGATTTCCAATGCAGGATCAAAAGTCTGGGCGAGAAAGGAATGATTTCTGGTCCAGAAATTCTCTTGTGAGAAATCTGGAGGAAGTGGCCGCATAAATTGCTGAAGATGGTTTTAGCTCCATCTGTGATTGGCTGCCAACAGCATTTGGTGCTGGGGGAGTAAACAGCTGCAGCCAGCACAGGGAGCAGCCTCCTTCAAGCTCATTTTTCTAGACTGTGAGGTAGGATATGCTTAGGGACAGAACCGCCAGAGACAGCTGAGGGTTAAACTTCCTGGCAAGTTTTTAGGTAAAAAAATAAAATAAATAAATAGGGAGGAAATAAAATAGACTCAGCATCATCAGGAGACTGCATACTTTTAAGAATCATTACAAATGGAAAGTGCTGCAATAGTGAACAGAAAATAAAGAGGAACACTGAAATATGATTTAACATTTCCCCTGGTAATTGAAAAGGTTTATAATTTAATAGATTTTTTTCTGATCTAACATCCAAGAATGAAAATTAAGAGCTGATGGATTTGATGGTGGATTTTTTAGAAATAAAATCCAGTCAATTATATAAAATGGAAAAATTATGTGCCCAATACAACATTGACTACAATCATATGGTTTATACAGGTTTATACAACCTGAACAGTCTGGTGTGTTTCTCCATGACTATTACCTCTGAACTCACATGGAAACCACAGCTAATTGTAATATGAGGCAAATCAAGAAGGGACAGATTCTGCCATTCTTACATCACTGTTCCTTCCTATGTGTGCTGTGAGAAAGTCCCATTAACACCAATGCGAACCTGGTGAACACAGCTGCTCTCAGGATGAGAAAGGTTATCTATAAATTTCCTGCATATACCATAGTCATCTGAACAAATAAAGGTTCACATAGTTTTAGAAGAACATAGATTAATACCACAAATGTCATCTTAAGACATGCTAATGAAAAGATTGCTTGAGACACAAAAATGGGATACATGCATTTTCTTCCCAAATACTACAGGAACTATTTTATAGTTGCAACTCCTAAAAAAGCCTGTCAGTTATCTTTCACACTAAATGCTTTAAATAACTAAATTGCTATAATATTTGCAATGTCCACAGGGACTACTCTAAAGTTGCCTTAGAAATACCAAAGTAAATCATTTATCAAAAACAGAAATTGCATCAATGCTGGGGTGACCTCAGTATGTTTGGAAGGCCAAAAGGAAAAGTCAAAGGACAGATGAATGTATTGTTACTTACTACAGCAGGGACTGTGCTTATATAATGACATCTCTGGATGTTCTGTAATTATTCTCAATTGAGGAGTTTTATACAAGACAGCCCAGTATACAAATCAAACACAAATCTTTTAAAACTCCACTTCTGGAAGCCTGATTAAGTGCTGAAATTTGAGCGATGTTCCTACGGGTTTGTAGAATACCACAAACCATCAGAAACAATAAAGATTTTGGAACTTACTGGTATTTCTGCTGATGGTGAATGAGGCAGAAGAGCACAGCTTGTGCTTTCCTGGCTCAGAAGGTCTGGCTGTAACAAAATGCAGTGTTGATACATGAAGTAGACTGAACTCAGAAAACACCTGGCTTAGGAATTAGGTGATACCTTTGGGAGAGGCCAAATTTTCACCCTAACCTTGCACTTGAGCATTGTTTTCATGCTTTGTCTTTGGGCGGCTGAAGTTTTGGAGGTTTGTATTAGCACCCTACAAAGCAGGAAGCAGAAGAGGAGGAAAAGGAGAAGCAGGACTCTCTGTGCCAGCTACACAGCCCTTTTAGTACCCATTACTGATCATTTCACATAGCAGTTTGGCAGAAAGCCAAGTACCTAGCATTTAACCTGGTTAGAAGTGAGGCACTAGTGTGAAGGTACATAATTAACAAAATTACCAACTAAATTCCAGATTCTTTACTATTGTTATAAAACCCAGCTCAGAATCCTCTATCAGTCACAGGACAAATGCTTAAGCCAGTAAGAACAGCCAAAAATACTTCCTTACGTTTGCTGCTAAATATCTGTCTCCCACCAATGTCAATAACTTTGGTTTGTCTCCTTTCCCCTGCTAGATGCTCCAGAAGAAACTTATCCAGTTCCTTGTAGGTGCTATGAAACACATGCCCTTGCTCTGCCTGCAGAGCAATTGCTTGCTCTAGCAAACTCAAGTTGCCTTTTGTTTTGTCCAGCTCAACTGACATGTCTGTGGTTTCTGACAGGCACTCATTGTCATCTTCTTCACTTTCAGGGAAAAGATTCTGAATTCTTTTCTCAAAAGGATCTGGATGAGATTCCTGGGGTGCTCTCAGCTCTGTTTCTGAGTCACAAAGCGTTTCACAAGGACCATATTCAACCTCTTCCTTCTTAATTTCCGGGACTTCCAGGATGCTGGGTTGATTACACTCTGCAATATACTTCTGAGTTACATGGGGCTTTACACTAGTTTCTTCTGAGAAATTTGAAGAGCTGTCCCACTCGTTGTCCATAATTTCAGAGTTACTTTCATTTTCCTCAGATGAACAGTATTTTGGGTCAGAAACAGCAGTCTTTTCCTTTCCTTCAGCTGAGTTAATCAGGTAACATTCATCAGTGTCATCACTCTCTGTTTTTAAGGATTGAATGCCACTATGGTTTAGATTTTCTGCCACCATTTGACTGGGTGCATCTTTTGCTAATTTTCCCATGTTCATCAAAGATTTGGCCACAGCATCTTGATAGATGGAGTAATTGTCTTTTCTTTGACTGGAATTTTCTTTCCCACCCAAATGAGGGGTTTCCTCAGATGATTTTGGACTACTGTCCTCTGTATGAGGAAAAAAGCAAGAAAAATATGTAAGAATAACTGCTTTTTGTGTCTTGTAGAAGTGATATAAAGACATTGACTTACCAATTGCCATTTCTTTACTCAAAGGTACTTTGAAATGATTGAATTCACATGAAGGCTGTGTTTGAAATGACTTCTTGTAATGTCAGGAAAAGCCCTTCTAAGATTATACCTACTTTATATTATGGTTCCAACACTATATGAGAAATAAATGCATTGCCATTTTTCACTGATGGTGAAGACGTATTTTGTCTTAGAACACACACATACACACACATTCATGTACATTTATGTAAATAAAATGTTCCATACATAAGTACTACATATATACACATAATCTATATTATATGCATATATATACAAGCATACAGACACATTTTAAAGTTCATCTGATTTATTTTCATTTCTCTTTCATCTAAGATTCCCAAATATTTTCCCAAAATAAACCCCAATTACTTTCCCAGTCACCCCAGATCCAATGAAAGACCTTGATGGAAAAATACTCAATACTTCACAAAGGGCAAGCTCCTGGTCACCACTGAAATTGCCACATTAGGTGATAGATCAGGTCATGCACAGGCAAACAGAAATGGTTGTTATGTACAGACTCATAAAGGACTTGTTAAAGACACCACTGAAGTGCATCCTGTCCTTATAAACATCTTTCTTCAGAAGAAAAGCAGCAGCCAGCAGGTAATAAAGGCTGCATGCAGGAGAGGTTGTCAGTGTGGAAGACAATATGCCTTTTGTATCTCATTTAATTTTTTTATAAACATTTCCTCTGACAAGGACACTCAAAAATACATCTCCATCATCTTCCTTTCTGGTAATTATCTCTCTAAAATCAACACTGGTTTTGCCAGGATCAAGTAAATATTGCCATAGTAACTAAAAGCATTTTTGGATGAAGGGAAGAATTTAGTCACAACACTAGCCCCTTCAATAATGCTGATTATAGGGTACATTCTTTTGTTGGGATCTATTCAACATAAACTGAAAAATTTAACATTTTACTTCCTAGAAAGGAGGATGAATAAACAAGCACAGGCTAGTTCATAAGATGTGTGTGTCCTTTCCTGAATCAGAAGAACTCCAGGTTTAAATAATAAATTAAGCATAGTCTAAAATGCAAATGAAGTTTCTCTCAATAACACAGTGAGCTATTAAGACAAAGTGTAAAGGGTTATGATAATTTTAAAGTATTATGAACTACAGAAAACAAATAAAAAGCATTTTCAGTGAATATGTCCAATTCATTGAACTATTCTCTCAATCCACTTAACTACCCACATGTGTACAATAATGATTTATAGACATTATACCTAATTATGCATATTTGGGCTGTGTTAGAGTGCCTAACAAAAGCTCTAGAAAGCAACAATTACCTCTGTTGCTTAGCTACATAGTTTAAAATATTCCTATTAAGTGCAGATTATTGTGGAGGGGAAAAGGGGGACAAAAATGCACATGTGCACCACAATGCATTTCACTTTACTGCTGCCAAACTGTTAGCATTTTGGGTCATTTCCAGTTTACATAATTGTTTGGTTCAACTGTTTGCTATATGTTAAAAGAAAATATTGATTAATTCTTATTCTTCTTCAGAAAATTGCACTCATGCAGGGAGAGGTGGCCTTGTGCACTGTGTGCATAAAGTTGTATTTAAAGAAGTGTCTGTAAACCTTGGTGTAACTTTTTAGCAGATGGTCTAGTGCCACACACATTGCAGTATTTTGAATAAAGTCTGCCTTCTTTTCACATCTCAGCAAGAATGATGATTTGGCTCTATAACCAACTTTGGTCAAATGGGGTTTTATTATTTGCTCTTTCGCCATTTGGAAAATAACAGAATCCCCTGAGTGGGTAATTTCGAAAAGTGACAAGATCTAGCTTAAAATAAATCTACTGCCCATCAAAAGAAAACAAACAAAACCAAACATTATAGTGGTAAAAGGTCTTTTCAGTTATTTTTCTGTGTGAAAGATGAAAAATAATATAAATTCATGATAAAGGATATTTGTTCCTTAAATAAACAGCAATTTTTAAAAGCAATGTTTAAAAATTTGTTGTTGAATCAGTTTTAGTGGTTCAGCTGTCCCAGCTTTGCTTTTTACTTCTACAGGCTGTAAATTTACTTTGAAAATAATCAAAACTCAGCTTAGTTTACAGTTGCATCAATCCATGAACTGAAGCATTAACTGATCAACTGACAAGAATCACGAGTTCATAATAAAGTGAGCAATAATACACTAAGAAATTACAAATAAACCTACACAGTCAGGATAACTGTATGCTTTTGTTGAAATTTGTTTTGTAGCTGTTAAAATTAATGCAAAAGGCATAGGTTGTATTATTAGTGACATGAGCAGGTTGGGAGATGTCATACTGGTATCAAATAATTCTTTTTAAATCAAGTGGGTTTGTTTGTTTTGACTGAAGGTCATGGTGCAAATAAGGTTTCTCTACTTTGATATCAATGGATCTAGCCCAACTCTCGCCTTTTTTTTTTTTTAAGGACGATTTAAATAACTTAGGTTCATCTGTATATTGTGTAGAGTCTACCTTTACACCCATCATAGTACTTTCCCTTCATAGAGTTCTTCAAGCTGTGCAGAGGACAGAAAAAGCAGATGAAAAAGACATTACTGAGGGCAACTCTGGATGGTCAAGAACCAGGCTGAGTCAACACAATAAAAATCAGCTAAAATCCATACATCTGGAAAAAAGATATTTTGAACAAA
This sequence comes from Climacteris rufus, assembly GCA_013398175.1. Classification (NCBI taxonomy): domain Eukaryota; kingdom Metazoa; phylum Chordata; class Aves; order Passeriformes; family Climacteridae; genus Climacteris; species Climacteris rufus. Next base: position 111,947 of record VZRZ01004923.1, read on the forward strand.
CAACAACAACAACATAACCCCAAAAGAACAACCATACAGGAACTCTTACTCCAACAGATTCCCTTCTGGGGTTAAGAGATAGAAAGGCTGAACAGGCAATGAGAGCTGTTGCCCTGACCTCTGCAGTTCTGGATGTTATCATTCTTTTGTAACTAATTTCTCACACATTCTCTGTAAATATAGCCATGTTATTGTAACGGTATCTTTTTGTTTACATTCCTTTCTCCTGGGCACAGAAGTTTGATGGACATTTCCTTTGACCAGTATGTTTGAGGGGAGGTCTTTGTTTCCTCCAATACACAGGGAATTATAAGACACATCTATAATAAAGACGGGCGAGGCCTGAGGCACTCGCACCTTGAGGAATTTGTTCCTTGATCTCCAGAGATTCTGTCTCTTTCTTTCGTGTCGTTACTGCGACAAGAACCATGGGACTCTTTTCTTGATGAATTGTGCTTAACAATGTCACCCAAAAGACAGACACAGCTGTCTTCTTGCTACTTAATGTTCTGCATGAAATGGAGCTACCTTCTAGGCTTTCACAGTGAGAGGATGCAGACCTTTATTCAAAACTCCTGCTAGAAGATTTACAAGTGACAGCTGACTGAAAACTTTGCCATATAGAAATGCCAAAAATACCACCACTGATTTTGGTAGCATCAGAATTTGACTCTTTCATCTGAAAGACATTCTTCTTCCTCTTATGTGTTTCTTATATTATTCATATGTATAAAATTTGGAAAGGGTTGCTTTGTTTTAAGAAAGTTCAATTTAGAGTGGATAAATACATAAATTAGTAATCTCACTTCATCATAGAATTCCAGGACAGCCCAGATTGGAAGGGACCTTGAAAGACCATATAATCCAACCTTTTGTGGTAAAGGGACCCTAGATGAGATTTTCTACCACACTGTCCTTCAAAAATATTTGATAAGAAGAAACTTAGTGGAAAATGAATGACCTTTAAACTCCCATAGCAACCATTAACTGAGTGACATATAAGTTCATTCTGTTTACATATTATCTATGATTGTTAATTTCCCAGGGCAGACCACATTCTTTTTGTCTTAACGTTTACTGTGCACAGATGACTAAGGTACTCCCAATATCTTCCACTGATATCTTCTCACTTGTCTGATTAACTATTTTGGCAGGACTTCTTAAACAAATAAGTGAAAAAGAATTTAGTTTGACATTTTTTGTTCATCTTGAATATATATAAAAAATACATTAGAAAGGAAGAGTAATAAAAACATACTATAGTTATTTCTTTCTGTGCCCCCATCCCTGTCCATTTTCTCCAGCATACACATTGTAGAAGTTCTTATAAATCGTTGGATGTGTTTGGCTTACAAAGTTGGAATAACAACTGTTGGAATAAAAGTGCTTACTCTAATAATTGTGTTAAAGAGAACACACACAACAGTCACACACATGAAATTGCTTTGCTAAATGTTAAAGTCAACAATGTTTTGCTAAGCAATTTTTTTTTTCTTCCTAAGAGCTCTATATATTCCAGAGAAAATCTGCTCTTCATAAATATGTTTTTCTCAGTGGTGGACTTAAGCTTGTCCTTTGACAGAAATAGTGGAGAAGGAGATGCTGTTCAGTATCTGGCCTGCTGCTATAGTTGTCTCTGTTTGACCTACAAAGCTAGACCCCAGGAGAAGTTATTGTACAAAATAAATGCAAGTATGATGGTTAAACCTGGACAGAAAGGCACCATCCTTCAAACGTGTCAAACATGTCTTGTATCCTGTTTCAAAATACTGTTTCTTATCTCCCTTCCTGTGGAATTCAAGTTCAAGTGGAGTTCAAAAAACTACCTGGAGTTGAGCTGCTTTCAAGGACACTGATTTCTTCCTGTAACTCTGTCCTGTCTTCATTTTCATCTTTGCATTCCAAGCTGGGGCTGTAGTGACGGGGTTTCATTAACAGGGACTTCCTTTTGTTGACAGGAACGCCTGACACCTGGTCTTCGGCTTTCCTCTTCTTAGCCATGGAGCATTTGTAGGCACTGCAATGATAATTGCCAATGATAGAGAAAAAAGTGCGAGAAGTGAGGGGCTTTTTTTTTTTTTAATAGCACCACTTTCTAGTTTAATTCTAAGTATAAAAGTGAGAACTAACAAAATATTAAATCTCTTGCAATTTCAGCAAATTGTATCTACAGGATATTTAATTTTAGCTCAGGTACTGAAAGTTCAGCAGTTCTTTTCACTGCTGCCAAAATACTTTTGTGGGAAGAGAAATGAGGAGGAAGACAAAACCAAAAAAAATCCATAACCCAACAGCCTTAAGGAAAGCATGAACAAAACTGTAGTCAGTGATGATAATCCAGAAAAAGAGCTAAAGGGAAAATTATACCACCAGTTGTACTGCAACATCCTGAGCCTTTGGGTCCATTACCTTTACTTCAGTATGAATATTCAATCACACACCTCGAGTTCAACAGCATAAAACCTGTGTGAAACACACTGTACCTTGAAAGTATTTTGTAACACAGCTCCCTCTTTTAATACTAGTCCCAAGCATTGGTTAAATTCCATTTCCTCCAGCCATAACAGCCTTGTTTAAGCTCTACTCAGGGCTCTGTATAGACTCTGAAAAAAGGTTCCTGTAAAGGGCTATTCATTTCACTTAAAATTATATCTATGTGACAAAAGGAGAGCTGTTCCCTGGGAAAGGTCTTAGTCCAGATGCCTAACTTTCAGATGATCGACAGAAGGAGGAGGGACAGGGTTTTAGAGATGAAGACCTTTAGCATGTTTAATACACTTCTTTAAGCTCCTAATAGACCTGTATATTGATCTGCATATTGATTTGCTTCTGCAGTTATTTAGCCAAGCCTTTGTCACCATACAGTGGGTTTGTATGGCATGTAGGTGTTACAACATATGACGCATCATTAAAGAGGCCGGAAACTTCAACCCTCTTTTCTTAATAATTTTTCATGTAAGTGACTTGACATGATTTCATTTTTCTCTCACACATGATATAAGAAATTTTTGTAATACGAATAATAGTGCTCATATTATATCTGTCAGAGATGAAAAAACTACATATATGGATCTGTGTAATCCATTCAGTGTTTTCTCAACCTTAGGTACCCCCAGGGTGCATTACAAATCTACACTATGCCCTTAGGTGTTGGATTTTGCATTTGGCTCACTGACTTAGCGGCAAGATTTGCAAAAAAAAAGCCATGTATGAAGAGAACTCCTATTGGTTACACATATTACAAGCTCAACAGCATAAATTAATCCTTCCAAGGTATCTTACGTGCACTAAAATGGCTCAGGTTCTGATTGTTTTGAATGAAAGCATATGACTAACTTGAGCTTTTTGTTACAAATAAAAACAAAACATTTTTGGCTAAGCAACTTTTTGGCAATCCCTTGTTGCAAACATAAAGGACATGGAAATACAAATATCTGCATTTTAGAGGGAATGGTAAAACTCCGTCATATACATCTCAAACACTGGATATTCTTGAATTTCTGAAGGCTAAAATGCTATGGGTATCTGCAACCCAGGAATATGGGATGATAAGCACATGCTGTGGTTGAATATAATATATCTTCTCTGTTCATGAATAGAGGATAATATGAATATCATATTAAAAGTCAGAATCAGAGTAGTATCAGTGTACCACTGGAAATAATGCTCACATAACAGATATCAGAGATGGATGGAGTGTCAAAAAATAGGCATAATTTTTTTCTAAGGAAATACAGTCAAGAGTTTCTTAGTTAATATTTGCATCTGGCAGTTCATACCAATATTGTTGTTCCAGGAAAATTGAATACACAACAAAAGTTTGAAAACACTTCACACACAACGATTTTTATGAACCAAAACCTTCACTAGGTTTTCTTTTGATCTTTCTCATTTGTTTATCAACTTTCTGTCTCATAGATACTGTGAAAGTGTTTAGGGTATGATGAATGTCCAGCGTTTAATTCCCCTCTGACAAAGCTAGAACTGTTTCTTACAGCAGAATAATTGATAGATTTTTGGAACAGAAGATCCAATTGGAGCATCAAGTATGCCCTCCTGTGCAACACAGGTCACAGAACTTCATTCAATTCTTCAGCCTTAATCCTGTGATTTGTCTGTCTATTGTCAAGACTTGACCAACCCAGTCAAGTTAGGGGCAGGCATGGTAATCTGGTAAATTCATTGCTATATTCTTGCCCACCGAGAGTAATCTTTTTCTAGTAACATAATGTTACAAGCCTCATACTGTGGACTGGCATAGCACTTATTAAAAATATTGGGTTTGGACCACAACTGGAAAAAATGGTCAAACTCAGATGTCAGCAGAGCACAATCAAGACCAGTGTGGAAGTACTGCTGCCACCTGCCACATGCAGATTTGCTCTGGAAAATGAGAGTACAAGAATCCCAACTGACTGAACCATCATTACAGCAGTAAATCAAAAGTTGCTGCACCAAAGTCAGGACAGAAGGCCAACAAATCTTCCTGGGTGCACATTGCTCATGTTAGAATGTTTCTCCTCTATGAAAGATTGATGCATTAGCTTGTTCTTATTGTATCTTTTTCTGTAAATGAGCAGACACTTATGCAGATTTCCTCTATAGTTCCCATAATTTTAAAAGAGCTGAATACGTGAGATTCAACTTTTAGTCAAATTGTTCCTAACACCACTCTGATTGCAGGAAGATGACAAAACATAGTTGTCACTTGTTTCCTAGGAAGTTCAAATTGCCCTCCATACTCCAGGAAAAGATTTTTCAGATCTTGCTTTTGCTGGTGGCTTTTTAAATTGTTGGTTTTGAGCTTTAAATGGAATTAGTTTGCAAGAGCCAGTTTAAAGTTGTATCATGTATCAGAAATTCCTCTCATTTTCTACTTAAAATTAAAGATTAAAATAAAACCAGAAAAAAACCCAAAAAACTTCACAAGTGGTAGCTTTTCAAGTATTTACACGTTATTTGTTAAGGATTTGATAATGGACAGCAGAAATTTAAGTACTATCAAAAGAATATATTTATGCATTTGTAACATTCCTGTCATGCCAATTTCACCTTTGTCTTTAAAAGTTTCTATTTCTCTCTTTTCCTTGTGTGCATTCATATACAGACACACATGTAGGTTATCACACATTTGTCAAGCTGTATTTTGTAAAGTGGTAAACCTATAATTTAGCTTCTCTATTACTCATCTCTTAAATTCAGCATCTAATAGTTTTGTTGCTATTTATCAATGGCCTGCTTGTTGTCATGGAACACTGATTCAGCTGTCAAGGTTATTTGGTAATCTGAGGCTCATAAAACAGGAGAAGCTCTTTTTGTTATGAGCCCAAAGCCAATACATAGCTGGGGTTTTTTTTCCCAGTTTAACTGCGCTTAAATTTTATGGATGACAAATCAGGTTTGTGCTGTCTAGAATGAGCAAATTTTTAATTGCGTAGTTTTGGTTTTTTTTTAGTCAATGATTCAGTTACCAAAACCAATCTTGTGTCAGTTATCATAGTGTGAGTCCAGTGGTTAAAATCTAAGACACTTAAGACTTGGCTACATATACTGAAACCCCCCCTCCAAGATAAATCATTCACAGGTATTTCATACCTAAATACATTTGGAGAATTTAGTGAGTCTTACTCTTTCCTTTCTTTCTTTTCAGGTCATATCTTGCAGACACTGGTAATATACAGGCAGTACTGTGCATTGGATCCCCAACACAAAGGAATGTCTCGGAAGAAAGATAGTTTTTAAATAGTCCCAAATATATAGAGCTTTTCTTAAAAAATTGATATGTCTTTTTTTTTTTTTTT
>VZRZ01004923.1:117805-157191 GCA_013398175.1 Climacteris rufus
TTTTTTTATAATTCGTTCATCTAAGTGATGTGTTTGTCAAGCCTTCAACACGACCTTTAACCACTTTGTAGCCAGCAAGGATTTGTTGTAGTTAATCTGCTGGCAAGAATTCCAGATCTCTGGGGACTTTTTCTTACTCACAGCAGCCTGCAGATTGGCAAAGCATAAAAACAGAGCAAAGAATTGCCATAGTGGGTAAAACCAGGGGTATATTCAGCCTGAAAACTGGTGTTTACTAATGCTTGTAATGGATGCCATGTAAAATAATAAGACCAGAACACACCACGTCTCTATATACTCTTTAGATTCAAGAGACAAAATAAATGCCTTTTAATATCAAGGCACTTACATTTATTTTATAATACTATTTAAGAATCCAAATCCTTACGTGAGTTTGTGCAATAAAAATTAATAAAATGTTTTAATTATAAAGAAAATAATTTCATATTCTTAACCTGAATTGTGTCTTTACTGTTTGTCTAACTATTGAATTGCAATTAAAAGAGCCATCATCTTTTGATGTACACAAGCATTTAACTTCACACCAGTAGAAGGTTAGTCTAACTACTCCTCAATCACATTGTGATTAAAGATATTGCCAGATACTTTAGACCTTGATCAGTCTTTTTTTTTCACAAACTATAAGATGCCCTAGGACAATATAGTCAAATACTACATTTTTTCCTTACAGGAGGGCAGAGGTGGTGTTTGAAAATTCAGAGACACTTGCCACTCAAAGATGAACCAGTAACATACAAGTGTCTGTCATGGCTGGGCTTTCTTTTAAGAATTTTAAGACTGTACTGAATCAGAGGTACCTAAGAGGAAGATAAATTTTGAACATGTCCCCATCTTAGTCTTCTTTTAAATCAGTTTGTTCTCTAAAACACAGATTAACTGGTTTCTGTCTAAGTTTTTAGCACAATGACTTCCAAAGGTTTAGGCTACAGCTGTGAAAATATCTGATCACCAAAAATCACAGAAAAAGCTGGAGTTCCAAATAAACAGATGATGGTCAGGAAAATTCACTAGCACCTGATACAGAAAGGGGAGGATCTGGTCCTAGGATGGATCTCATCTCAGTTCAAATTTCATTGCTGATATTATTTACATCAAGCATGAATGCTAGAGGTTTGGGAAAGGAATTGGAATGTCAGAGTCCAAAGAAAGAATTTTGGTAGTCTCATCACTGCAACTGAAAACCCAATGGGTGTTGTTAATTACAGTAACTTCAGATGGACACCGGAGGCTGGAGTGGAAGGTGGAGTGTAACTATAACTCAGTGATTTGTTAATGGTTAAACCAGTCAGATTTGTGCTCCACTTTCTTAATTAATTCACAGTGTTTGTGAAGAGCGTATGTAAATTTTGTAGCTCAGTGAGAGTGATACTGTCCTCAGCTCAGGTTGCTCTAAAAGGGATAGCAGACAAAAAAATGGTAGCAAGAGTGTCATCATAGCCAGAAGTTGGAGACTTCACAGAAAGTCTGAAAATCCACAGCATCAGTTGGGTCTGTAAGAATTTTTCCACAGCCAGGGACTAGTGGTGGTGTTTTCAGTGGTGGTGTTTCCAGTGCCATGAAATTACTAAATGTGAAAGGGTTCATAGAATCTAACTGTATACAAAACCAAATCTGAGATTCAGAAAACTAGGTAAATGTGACTTTAATACACATGGATTAGCAACAGATTTATATATATACATATATATATGAATGTATTCTGAAAAGAAGAAAGTAAGTTTCATCACTGTGGATCATGGATACTAGAATATAAAATCTACAAGGTTTGTGTCCTTAGAAAAGTGACAACTAAATAATAATTCTGCTTACTCTGTTCCACTCTAAAATCCATAAAGGTGCTAGATGCAAAACTAAGCAAATTATCTCAAACCACATAAACTGACTTGTATAACAACAAAGAAATTCTTGATCAATCCCTTTTTTAAAAATAAAGATACTTGATGAGATGCTTTTCATCAGTGAGAATGGTAGTTCAAGAAAAGGCTGTAATGATTTCAACCCTTTTATGTACCCTTCATCTCTTTAACTCAGAAGGATCTGTGTTACAATACCTTCTATTTTGTCTGCTAGATGGATTAATAAAGATGTTAATTAATATGTTAGGATTTCTACAGTGCTGTATTCTGATGTTCCATCCTGCAATGTACTTTCCATTTCCAAACATTTTTCTACTCATATATAAAATGAGTATGATATAAAACTCTGCTTACAGATGTTTCGTATGTTCATGAACTTATCCCTGAATAGTGGAATGTGTTGGAGCAAGGGCTAAAAGAAATCTCCTTTCTACCTATTTAAAATAAGTAAAAGAAAGCTGTGTGAACTGTCAACTAATGGAAAATTGCACATGTCCAGAAGCAACTGTTTGATTTGCAAGTTATAGGTGGCAGCACCTACAAGCTGAAGAACTTCAAGGAGTAAGACTGTGACTGGCAACTCAAGGACTGAGCTATAATTCATTGGCAGTCTAAGTCTAAGTTAAATCAGAAAATAAGTGTTTTTTTAAATTGTTAAAAGTATTCAAACATTATGAAAATGAAAACGTATGGCTTTATGTAAAAATATTAAAGAGGGATGTTTGTTAACTCTGATTTGAGATTTTACAGATGAAATTTTAGGGGCTAGTTCTGGAAAAGACCTCTGAGTTCTTATCACTGACAAGAAGTTAAACACGTATTTCCCCTAATTCCTAATCTAGAGCCAGAGTTACTGCCATTAATGGTTTCTTCTATTTTATAGAATTAGACACAGGACTTTTAGACAATTCATAATATTTGGATTCCATGACTGAATGTGTTGTATTTCACTGATTCACACTAGGAGATGAGAAAAATCTGGAAAAGAATTCCAGCTGGAAATTGCTGAAAAATAGAGTTGTGAGACAACTCATCAGGTAAAAACAATTTCCTTCCATCAACATTTTAAAGCATTAAAATGGTAAGAATATAAACCAATAAGATGTGTTGAAAAAAAAATTACTCTTCATTTGGACAGAGAGAATTGGTTGTAATGAAGCTTAGAATTAGCAGGACTTACTCAATTGGTAATTAAAGAAAATCTGACCAATTCTCATTACTAAACAGCACACATAACACAAAAAAATTCGTGTCATCCCTTTGTAACTCACACACTTGGCTTACAGGTTGTATCTATGAAAGGGACAGAGGCTAGTCCTGTGCACTGTAGCAACCATTCCAGGGTTAAGGGGCCTTCTACAACTACAGAAGTTTATTGCCAAACATGTACAATGCTCTTTTTCCTAAAAAGCCAGAGTTGTGAGAAGTTCAGTCCACTGCTGGACCAAGATGAAAGGAATGCACATGAGATACAGAGGAGAAAAAGATACAAGGGAAATTTATATTTATGAACACTAATATAGAGCAAAATAAGAACAGTAACTTGGGGGTATTAAACTGTCTTCTGTATACACAAATGAGAAGTTTAGCTAGGAAAAAAGGAACAGAACTGGACAGATAATAATGTGGAGAAAATATGGTATCATAACAGAAAGCTGGTTGGAGTAAGATATTAAAAGATATATTTTATTTGCAAAAGACATATAAGAAAAACACAGGAACTGTCATAGCCTTGTTGGTGAAAGAGGATTTATTAGACCCTATAAGATGAGGCTGGGGAGAAATGAGTAATGGTGTTGAGTTATTATATACTGAGCTTGGAGATGTTTCAGGCAGTAAACTGAATGTTACAGGCCACCTGACCAAAAAAAAAAACAACTGGACTGTGAAATGATTGAGCAAATGCAAAGAAGCACATAAAAAGAGTGGAGCTATGAAAAGTTAGCAGTAACATAGGAAAAGGCATGCAGTTATGGTGAAATTTACCCATGCCTCAAGCTCATGCCTCTGTGGACAACAATTTCACGCGGCAATAGGCTCATGAAATGTTTTTTTTTTCCTTTTCAAATATTATTTTTTAAACCAAGTTTATTGTTTGACAGGATTCTCCCCCAAGAAAAGTCTACTTCAGAATAGTCAGCAGATATTTAACTTCTATGGTTTTCTTATTTTCAATTAACAAGATTGTAGGATTATAAGGATATTCAGATTACATAAAAAATATTGCATATAAACCCCTCAAACTGAAATACTATGTCAATGAAATGGATGACTTCTTCACAGTGTCATTCCACAGCTCATAAATCAAGAACCCTACCTGGTAAAGTTGTATGGTTGGACCCTTTTCTAACAGGTAAGATAGTTTTAGTAAGAGCAAGTTTAGAAAAAAACTAATTTTTTGTTGTGTGGAGCTCAAGAACTTCTTAACTCAGTAATGTGAATGAATGTCCAAGATCTGGGCCAAATCCAGCCTCCCTATCCTCTTTTTCATTTACTCACTCAATCTGTCCAGGTTCAGTAGGTCAATAAATTCCAGTGGGATCCAAGCCAAGAATCTGGCTTAGAATGGATTAAGTTTCTAGGCAAATCTACAGATCATCCACACAACCTTTGCATCCAGAAAGCCTTGCACATGAGTGGTCAGCCTTCAAGCACCAGTAAATGCTTAAATAAAAAACATGTTGGTAACTACAGCCTGGTTAAAGGAGACATAAAGAAGATAGGCTTTGTGGGGTTTTTTTTTTGCCAACAGACAATGGGACTGTAAGCAATTCATTGTCAGGAGCCAACACGTCCCTTTAATGTAGCAGGAGGTCCCATGGCTGCATTCTTTTCCTTTCCTTGCTATCTCCAGGCTGTACACAGTCTGTTTCTGCTCACTTTTGCTTGGCTGAATCCACCCTTGACATCAGTCAGAGGCAGAAATTCAGCTAGCCATAATATTTAACTCATGATTGATAAATATGAGACAGAAGTTACAGGTTGGCATTTCCTCCTTTATATGGCTTGTGGTCATCTACAGAGAAAAGATCTGCCATAAGAGGAAATAAACATTTGGGTCTATAATGTTCTCAATGCATTCTGTCATGCAGCAGAAGGCATGAAGGCATATGCAATCCTAAATTTCTGTGTAGGTTTGAGAGGATAACATTTACTGTGTGGTGATAAACACAGAAGTTATGATGGGGAAGACAACAACTCCTGTAATATATTAAATAACATAAAAAATTTAGTTCAAGGGAGGGAATATTCTAATATACAACTAGCTCTCAGCTAGAAAAAACCTAAAAATAACTATCTCAATCTAGCAACCATCATAAAGTGATGTGGATTTGACATATATTATAAAACTCTTACAGAAAAACATGCATTGAAACTAAGTTATAATTACCCTTTTTAATATTATATGGAGGCTTTAAGTATAAAAATTGCAAAACCACAATCAAATATAATAACAAAGAGAAAAGAGACATTGAGACTGGGGGTATTCGTTTGAAATGAATGTAGTAGACATCAAAAGAGGCCTATAATGTGCTAGAAACATATCCGATGCATTTGATGTTGAACAGAGCTATAAAAGTCACCTATAAAGCAAATGCACATAAAGTATCAACTAAAGCAAACTAAAATGGAAATCTGAACATGAAACACAATATTTAAAATCCTAAATAAAACCAGGAAGAAAAGGTAGAAGTCACAGTACACAGATCAAAAGGTCTGAACTTGTACAGGAGTTAAGTAAATTATTCATCATAATTAACATCTCCAACCACAGTTGTCTCTAAAGGATTAGAGACACAGTTCTTATTTCAAACATCTTAGTGTTTATTCAAAACAGTTCACTGAATATTTAAGTCAAATAACTGTCAACCCCAGGGTTACCTGCAAAATATTAAAGAGTCATTACTTATGGTCACCTAGAACTACATTATCATTTATTGAAACAGAGTGGAAGTTCTTACTACTTTATTACCTCACATTCAAAGAGTGACATTTTAATAACAGTAAAAAAAAATCTGATGTTCTCTATACAGAAGTTCCAAACATTTTATGCAAGCCTTAACCTGCTCACATGAATGTTGAAAGAAGAAAACTTGAGTTGGGGAATGTTTGTTTGTTGTTTACTGTTTTCTTGGTTATGGATTTAACAGTACTGAAAAAAACCTTGGTTCTGAACTATAAAAGGACATGGTACTATAAAACATCAAAGAGCCTGAGGTCCGTCAACTCATCTGAATTCTAGTAAAGGGAGAGGAGGAAAGGAAATGAGAGGGAGAGGTGGAGTGAAGGGAGAGGAAGAATGACAGCACTGTAGATTTCACAATTTGCTGGTTAATTAGAGAGGGAACTGGAAGATGAAGGAGGAAACAAGGGAGGAACTTAGACATGACAGACTATAAACTTTATTGCCATTACAATTTTCATTAATGCTTGGGTATTTAGTCATGACAAGAAATGTTGACATACAGGATATAACAATTATAGGTGAATTCTAACACTATTCTTTGTCACAGCTGTGACTGTGACTATATACTGCAACTATATACTCACCTTTGCCTCACAGTAAACTACATCAAATAGTGATTGTTCAGTGTTTCTTTATGCTTGACTGTTCAATGTTTTCTACTAAACGTCAACAACAAAGCCATTTTTCCTTAGCTTAAAACATCATTTCAACAGATACTTTGAGGAGAGTAAGGGCTAGCAGACCAGATAAAGTTCCTTAGGAACCTGACAGTGTTGTCAGAAAATTAGAGTAAATTAGCAAGATTTAATGGGAATTTAAAAAAGCATAATTCATAATAATATGACAGACTTACTTGTACCAGAAATCATGGAGTAAGAGACAGAGGTTAATATTTTCAATGCTCCATAACCGTTTCAATTTCTACAATGGCTGGGGCAGGGAGCAAGTTCCTTTTCCTGGCTAAAGAGCAAGCAGTTAGATACTCTTGACTCATTCTAACAGATCTTGGGAATAGCTACTCTTAAGATTAATGCTCATTGTTTAATTGAAATCAGTTTTCAATAGAAACAGCATGATACAGACCTTTGACTCAGGTGAAATGTTTAATCCAGTATGTCATGGAGAAATATTTAAATGCCAAGGTGGCACAGCTCTGCCCCAGCTGGTTACCATCATAGGGAACACTGTGGAGGAGAGCTGGGAGTGTATACTGTCAATACTCTATCTGCAACTGCAAAGAAAGATTTTTGTGGATCTGGCAGGAGCTATAAATATTGACCATCTTCATTTAGCATTTACTACTGAGTCTGTTTGAATTCAGAGATACAATTTGCTTCAGCAAAGCACATTAAGGACTGTGAGGGTCCCACACTCTGCCAGTGGGAGACAGATGAGACACCAGGAAATGCAAGAGTCCACCTCAGTTTCAGTTCCAAATGTGCTTATTCAGGATTATGACAAATGTGCTTTTCCACAGCAGTTTCCAGAAAATCAGTCTATGACCGACTCCTGTGGAAACAGAAGCCAAGCCCAAAGGACAAACCTGACAGTTTTTCCAGATGCAGGCTAGGAACAAACAGCTTTCTCAGTCTCTGTCTCATTTCTAAGCAGTACTATGGGATACTGTGCAGGTGATAGCTACACAAATCAACCATAATCTCAGTTCTTACTAAGGAACACCTTGGAGTCTTTTTGTGTGATTTTGTTTCATGTGCTCACTTCTTCCACCATCGAAGCATCCCTTTCATCTCCTTCTCCAGTCATCTGCCATACTACTGATTTCTTTTCATACAAATACTTCTTAAAAATCTGCTTACTTCATGAAGTGCAGAAAAAGACTTGCCAGCGAATCATTCCTTTCTAGATGCAGCTAGCATGCGCAGCCATTTTCTTTCATGCCATGAGTTTTTCCTGAGTGGCCAAATTATCTTCTATCTAGCAAACTCCCTATCTTCATTCCATTACTGTCTGAAACGGAGTTCAGATATAATTGCATACATATAATTTGCTACTTCTTAAAGGAAACCAGTAAAATATTGAGCAATGTAGAATAAGGAATAACTGTTTCTAAAGGAATAAAAGGAATAGCCTTTTAGTGTGTTTTCATATACTTGTATACAACAATATATTAATATACCTCGTAAAACATTGCAGGTGAAGTTAAGGAACACAGTCTAGTAACACAGACTTTCTGAAATACTTCAGTTCCATTGCTTACACAGTTGCTTTGCTGGTTTCTCACCCTTCTAATCCATAGAAAGCAGCAAAAAGGTGAAGTATCCAGTTGCTCCTTCTAACAAGGAGACATCCAGACAGCTCTACTCCATTACTTCTCTCACTGAAATATACTCATAACTGTACATTCACACTGAACATTTCAACTTCTCTGAATATCTAAAATGTCTCATAATGCCTGGAACAAGAGCTCCAGATAAAAAAGTAACTTTCCTTACTTTTGAAGAAGTGATGCAACACTGAAGAAAGTAAGGGGTAGTGTAACTATTCCCACCAAAGGTCAGGGCTGGTCTCCATGACTTGAAAAACTAGTGCCTTGAAAAACTTGCCTTCATTAATCATCGGTGACAGAAACCGACAACACTTGGTTTCACCTGTATCTAACTGTGAAAAGGTATCCTTTCTATTCAGATATGGATTTAGCCAAACTGATCTATGCTTTTGCAATCCTGTGCTTGGATCAATCCAATTTGCTCTTCCTTGGTGTGACCCAGATGCCACTCCATAACCTACAGATGGTTCATTGTACTGTATCCCATCTGTTAAATAAAACACAGTAATGAGAATACATCACTCCAATATTCCTCACTTTCCTTTGGTTTCCATTCTAATCCTGAACACAGCTGAAGGTCCTGGTCCTTTCAGTGGTCCATGACAAAATTGCCTAAGAGAAGACCTCTTCATTCTGCTTCTTACAGAAGATGGATACAACAGAGCTTTTATGCCCAAAAGGTGTCAGATTTAAAATTGAATATATGGGACAGAGATCTTCCGGCTTTAGCTCTCACTTCTACCACATTCTGTTGTTTGCTTTGTTTAGCTTGTGATAAAAAGACTCATCTTTTCTTAAGGTAGTTTAGCTACTAAGGAAATCACCACTGCACTGCATTCCTAAATAAAAAATTAAACCATGTTGCTAATAAGCAAATAATTAAGACTTCAAGGAGAAATGGTTCTGTTTTGAAGGCCTTATTGTGTTTAGCACACTCTGCTTCAACACTATAGCCGATACCATTAAAATAACCTGTTAATCTGAACGAATAACACAGTGATGTTAACAGCATTCACATATATAGAAAATTATTTATATGATATTGAAAACTGGGATTCCTTGAGGCCTATAATTGTATGAAATCAGAGTAAGCTTGACACATAAATAGTTGTGTATAGGTTGACAGTGTCTAAAAGTACTGTGCTCTGAGAACTCAGTGCAGTGCAAGAGAATTTTTTGCTATTTTGCTAAGTAGAAATAAAAAAAAATTGAACCCATCTTGCCCTTTAAGATAACATTTTTCTTAAAATATACATTTTATG
Source organism: Climacteris rufus (assembly GCA_013398175.1). Classification (NCBI taxonomy): domain Eukaryota; kingdom Metazoa; phylum Chordata; class Aves; order Passeriformes; family Climacteridae; genus Climacteris; species Climacteris rufus. Next base: position 127,199 of record VZRZ01004923.1, read on the forward strand.
CAGAAAGACAGTCTTATTTTTCAGGAGAAGATAGGCAAAAACAATAACATTACCCAATTTTCTTAGTGAAATCTTGGCTTTCTTGAAATCAAGAATTTTTTTTGGCATTGAATTGCATTAACCAATATTTCAATGCCTGAAATATAGAAGGGAGGAATTTTCATGTATTATTGAATCTAATTGGTGGTTGAAACTCTTTGTTTTGCTTTTCATTTATTTCGTTCTCTACTTTTGTGAAACACAAGTTACAGAATAAGAAAAGGCTAACAAATGGTCTAAAACCAATCAATGTTATGAAATTAATAATAATACAAAATGAGCATGTAAGCTTATGTAGTGCCTTTCATGTAGAAGTATCCCAAGGCACTTCATAACAGAAACTCAATAAGGAGTGCAAAAGTGCTTTGTCAGATAGGATAAGCCAGGGGAAAAGGGGAAATTAATTAAGTATGGATTTAAATGTCTCAGCCAACACAGCATTTAGAACCTTGGTCAGAAAAGACAGTGGTTCCAATATCTGTATTCAGGGAACACAACAGACTATTTCAGTCTTTAATTCTTGAGGAATGTTCAATAGTTTTTCCACAATAATATGGGTATGACTAATAGGAATGCAGTCCATCAACTGAGTTTGCAAAAGGCAATCCCTCTACTTTTAGCCTCTATCCCTCTACTTTTTGCCTCTATCCCTCTACTTTTTCATAGACAAATAGATTCATAAAAGTTGATCTCCTGACTTGTACACCAATAAAGTCACTCGACTGGGGAGAGACCCATATGGAATTTGGTACTGTAGAAATGACAAATACCAAGTTAAGGACTGGGTAATGCCTTTATATACAGTTTATCTCACTGTTTTAAGCCAATGTATGTTTCCTTATGGAGGTACTCCACATCACTGACAGGTCTGTTACACAATAATTCCTAAGACAGTATGTATTTCACAGGGAAAAAAAAAAAGTTGCTTGGAAAAAGCTATAGCAATTGATAATACATAAATCACAGCTTCCTGATGTTGCAGAAACTTGCACAACCTCTATTTTTCAAACATTTTTCTCTAAGGAACACATGGACCATCCTCACTTTTGGATGACTGCCTCTTCGGATTAATGCATCCTTCTGGTGCATAAATTAGGATGTACATAGGAAAAAAGAAGAAGCACTAAATCTCAGGAAACTGAAGCCATACAGAAAAATGAGATTCACAGTAGAGCTGAATGAGTGACTCACCATGAATAATTTATCCAAAAAGTTAGCTTACACTTCTGTTCATGGAATATCTGTAAGAAGCTTATAATTTCCTCAGTTTTATAATAAAACAAAACCTTAAAATATTGTATGTCTTCACTGCAAATAAGTTCCTGTAAATCTTTCATGTCCTGTCTTAAGAGATAGTGGCATTTTGGTTGATCAAGTAAATCACATGACAGTGTTTCTATTCCCTAGATGAATAAACCCACAAGCACATATTTTGGATGCCTGCTGTAATTAAGCAAGCAGCTCAGTAACATGTGATGAAAAGTGAGTGTAGGGAAAATAAATTAATTTTAAAAAACTCTAAAGAGCTTTTTGCAAAAATGTTTTCAGTATTTACACTGCAGCTGTAGTGAATTGTAGTTCTGATTAATAACTCTAGGAATTTGCAGCTACCTGTAAATATTTTTTTCTTGAAGATTTGGTACTGAATAATTTGACAGTGTTTCCAGAGTTTGATCTAAGCTTTTGGATCAGCTATAAGGAGTTGGTACTCACACAGATAGATTGAAATAGTAATGCTGAAGTCTTACTAGAATATTTGATGTCAGAAATATCCTTGTGTAGTTTATGGTTTTGAATGGACTGCCATGTTTTATTTGAGAAGTACTCCCTGCTACTTCCATAAACCATAAAGCCTCAACAAATACTTAAGGAAGAATAAGCCATTAGTGCATTTAGAATTTACAGTAGCATACAGATCAGTTTTATAAAAGCCACCTAGCAAAATTTATTACTATATCTTGGAATGTTCAAATATACTAATACTATAATACATATTACAGGAAAAAAGAAGATTGAAGATGTGAAGATTGACCAGAAATTATTTTGTTGTGTGCCCTGACACAGGCTGAAGGTAAAGACAACATACCAGAATCCTTCCCACTTCACATTATTTCAGATTATGCTTGCATAATTATAGCTATCATTTTGCTTTAGTTTTTGGTGTATCTAAAAAGTGAATCTGCATAAATTACCCTTTTTCAAATCTGTGCTAACTTTTTACAAAATACATAATTTGCTGGATTCTTTGTTTTATAGCAATACCAGTGGTATAAATTTGTCAATAAAATCAGAAAATAAAACCGAAATAGTAAACAGCATGAGTTCTTACCTGAGCTCTTGAGCTATAGAGTCCACTTGAACTGTTAATAAAAGCATGAAAGAATTAATTAGTTTACACTTCCAGACTTGTGCTTTCTGCAACCTTGCACCTGCCTATCTGTAATGACAGAGGAGTGGCTATCAAAACACAGGTGGCTATTTCATGCTAACCATAGGATTGTAGCTACTAGTGACAAAAGTTAAATGAACCTGTAATTCTCACAGTTGTTTTAGGATGAATATAACCTGAAACATGGTGTTCAGTGGAACAATAAGAAAAATAAAAATAAAAAAATAAAAGTGAAGACTCTTGGTTTTACTGAAAATAGAATGAAGAATCTCTTCTTTCTCAGGATTTAAAATCAATTTAGGAATGATGAAGGCTGATATTTACAAGTTCCTGCCCACACAAGAGTATACAGCATATTGACTAGGCCAACAGGTGTCTCTAAGGATTACTCATATTGCAGAGGCAACTTTTGTTGTTTCCAATTCTGGGAAAATGTTGATATATTAATTACTATAACTGGGTGTGTGCACATATCTAAAAACATGGAGAAAAAAATCAGAAGTTTTAAAATTGTGTTAGTAGCTTTTTTGAGTGAAAGGGTATGAAACCCCTATTAAATACAATTAGATTTTGCTATGCCAGCAAGCCTGTTTTTAACTCTCAGTCCTGACCAAGAGACAAAACATGCCCTAATGCTGACGTGTGAATAAGTTCCTTATTCAGTGACTTTCCAAGTTCTCTGTTCTGCTATTTTTGAAATATATATGACTTTTATATTTATTTCAGAGAACATTACTGAGGGTTGCATCAAAGTTCTGATATGACAACGATTATGTTTTTTAGAAAAGGTTGTCTGTATTTATCTCCTTGTCTGCAGTCAGTCTGTGGTATTTCAGTGCTCTTCCTCTATGTTTCGCTAAGTGAAGTCTAACACTTTTTGCCTCTTTGATCTTTTGAAAATAGAGAAGTAAGACAAATCACACTTTAATTTTTCATTCTGACCATAACTTGAAGCTGAAGGCACAATATTAACAATCCAAACTACTGAACTATGGCAACGAATCAAAGTAGTCTGTTTTGCACAATCCTGAGAGTGCACAATTCTCATTAAAATCAGAGTGAAGGATGGCTGCTTCATGCCTCTGAAAATAGTCATAAACAAAAATGTTCACAGAGCAGGCAAAACTTTGACATTTATTTTTAAGTATATCCATTTTTCACTTGTTATCAAGAGTCACAAAAACTTTTATGAATTAAAATGAAAAGTTATTTCCCTGGAAGGGCTGTATTGCTAGTTAATAATGTTTTCCAGATGTGGAGAACATTAAGGACCTGTTTATCCCTCAGTACTGCATTTCCATCTGTTCCTTACAAAAAGATGGGAAATACAACTATGTCATAACTTTGCAAATGAAACATGAATGCCAGTACTTAAAAAAGAAAAAGCACAAGGTTCTCCTCTGCCACATATCCTGCACCCTTTGATTAAAGAAAATGTACTTCTTGACCAGTTATGCAGCTATTTGTAGATAATTAATGGCAATAGACAGAAAAAAATTCAGGTGGCTGACACAAAGTTTTGGTACATTATTTTGAAAGCATCCATTCAATAATCTATCTCTATTCCCTGTGGGAAATGCTTGCTGCTTTTTTTTCCTTTTTTCTCTTTTTTTAATTTTTTTTTTGATTTTGCATAGTAAAAAGCATAGTCTTTATTTTCTATGAAAAATAACGGAAATAGCATACGGTAGATTTTTTTGGATTTACTTGATACCGTAGCTAATAGCATCATGCCTCTTAATGACAGCAGTCTATGCCCTGCCTTGATTAAAAAAGCAGCCCTAAGGAAGCTGCACAGTCTCTTACTGCACATTAAGGACTGTGCACAGGAACTATGATATTTCATGGTGTTCTGGGCACAGGGTCGTGGAGTGTGCTTGCTAACTCACCCTTGGTTCCTTTGGAGCGTGTGCGCAGCTTTTTATTTTCCCCATCTGCATCCATCTGCAATATTAACACAAGGTCTTTAATTCATACCTTTTGCCATTGAGAAAAAAAATACTCCAGTGCTTTTTTTTTTTACATTTCCAAAGGCTAGACAGTAATAAAAAATAAAGAATAATCATGCCTTATTAATCTTGTCAAAGAGATAAAAAGCCATCTGTGAATATCTAGTAAATACCTAGGAGATACTTTTAATGATACAGATTTGTTTAATAAAGTGATGGTTATGAATGACTCTGTAAGGTTTAATGAAGAGGTCTACAGGTGTTAGCTGAAGGCATAAGGTTAGAAAGACTAATGCTGCAGGAGTGGTGCTTTCAGCATCCACATCCTGGAAGAAAAACTCCCAGAAAGCTGCAGTGCTAACAGGAACTCTGCACTTTTGTTGTAACTGAAACATAGCTCTATAGCTATGTTGGAACCTGTATTTCTGACAACGTCACCCTTAAAACATGAAATCTTGTTGCTTGACAGCACATAATTACACATGTACAGTTTTGAAATGTTTCACCACTTAATCAACTACTTCTTTAAGTAGTTTTGTTTAAAGAGACAGTGAGTTACAGATTTATATGAGTTGTTGGGAGAATGTAGTGACCAGATTTGTATTTTACATTAAAAAAAAAAACAAGCAAACTCAAACAATCAAAAAGCCCAGATCTCCCCAGCAGTCAGCTGTTGTCATAAGTTTTCTATGAAATAAGAGAGTCCTTTCAAGATCAGCTGTTCTCACTACACTTTTGGCTACATCTAAACCCGAACTGGAAATATACACCTTCTGGTCTTGGATGTGGCCCAGACACATAATTGTAGGGGCAGGCTTTCAATCCATGGATTTTATTGCAAACCCCTGAAATTCAAAGGGATTAAGATTTCATGTTCTGGTGTGGAGAACTGCAGTGACATATAGCAGATTGTACAACAGCACAATTTTGACCATGTCTAGGAAGGCAAACTCCTCTTCTTTCTAAAGTAACATTTGATTTTTACGTAAGGAAGATTCTTTCATCAGGAATTTTTGTCTAGGCAAAATGTTAGGAACTCTGGAATTTTTCTTCAGTCTCTGAGGGAATCTTGCTATCTTTGACTTGAATCTCAGTTTTGCTCTTTGTAAAATGGTGATGATCAAATATTTTGTAGACAAAGCAATTCCCATGGGCTTCTGCAGATTAATTTGCAGACACGAATGTCTGATTTATAAAACTGTTCTGGGTGATAGGTAGATGTGGATACCAGAAGTTGCCTGGCATCTCTCCCTAAAAGATGTCACAAGATAAATACCAATGTCAATAGAAGATCCTGTCTATTATTTCACTTTCCTTTCTGAGGATCAGCTGAACTGAACTGAACTGAACTAAACTTAACTGAGGGAAGATGCAAGAAGCTCTGTGTGTGCCTTTTTCCATTTATAGAGTTTGAAGATCTGAGTATGCTTTATTTTTAGCTCTATATGACTCAGATAACTGAGATGTTTTCAAGGTCTTATTGGAAAGAACATTGCAGAATATGACAAAATTGACTTAAGAAATAAAAAGAGTAAAGTCAGCATTTCTATGGAATAAAAAGCATTTTTCTAATTTCCTGGGTTTGTTTGTTTATTTTTTATATATGTTTGAACATTATAAGTAGCTATTGGAATCAAAATATCTATTTGCAGGAGAGAACACAAGCATTTGAAAACGGTTTTCATGAACTCGAAGAAGTGTAATTCTAGAATACATTAGTGATGTCTGAAATGAAAACATAAATTGATTGAAATATACATCAAAGCCAGACAGTGATATATTTTCTCTGTTTAAATTTACATCTGATATTGATTATTAATAGGGAAGGAACATGAGGGGCTTCTGTTTATTTAGTGGGGCTGATGGCAGCCTTTACTTGTTACTATCCTTAAAACCTGGAGAATGAGTTTTTGCAATGTGACTGCAATGGTAATGGGAAACATGGCTCTGTTCTCTGATGCTGAGTTGTGATTGAAGGCACTGACCTGCCATAGACTTATAATAGGGGAGCAGGTGTGGCAATGATGGACTTTAATTTCCTTTAATAAACCTTTTATGTGCCACACTTTTACTGCCATTCTATGCTCTCCAAGGTCCTGCACATAATAGGTTCATTACTTTTGATTACTATAGTCTATTGAGACAAACAACTCCAGAACACACTATATATTATGTTCAGTTAAACCAATATAGACTATTTATCCACTGTGCATTATTTCACCTGCAACTCTGCACACAAAATTAACAACAGCTCCTGTAAGCTAAAACTATTAAAACCACTGGTACTCCTTTGTCATCATTTCATAATAAATACCACACCAATCATGGTGCTGCTCTTTTAATTATGAAACAAAAAGTGTCCAGTGCTTCTACGGAACAGCAGCTACTTTGGTCTAAACAGCAGGCTGCATTGTGATGAATATTTAAAAACTGCACAAAGAGTGAAAAGCAGTGATAAAATCAGTGCAGGTAATTTTCCAGATGATTTTCTTTCCTTGCAAAAGTTTCAAACTATGAGAGATAAAATGTATAGGACTGTTTAGCCTAGTGCATACATGTATCCAGATAATCATCATGTATGTGTTGCATAAAAGACATCTTCACTTACAAAAAAGTCTTAGACATTAACTTGAAAATTGTACAAAAGTAATTGAATAAAACTGAAATCTCTTGCTCAAAATTTAAATGTAATATCTTTGGAGTTTGGTAGTTCTTTCAGAGACTGCCTGATACTGATAAAAAGTGAACAATGCAAGCAAGAAGCATTCAAACTTTCAAATCAGCCATGGGATAACAAAAGGATTAAGTTCTGAGACATTTTAGTCAGCATTTTTAGAGATAATTTTTATTAAGTTGTTAATTTGAGACATATATTATTACTATAGTGTACTTTGAAGGTTGGATGGATTCTGGAGGCACCAGTCAAAGCTGGGGGGTGGTCAGCCCTCCCTCCCACTGCATATGTTGTCTTGAGTCAAGAATCCATAAGGGGTAAATAGAATAGTAATGTCACACAATGTCTCACTACTAATTTATTTACTTATCAGGACCATGGGGATAATAAAATGTTTGCCAGAAAGTTTTATTGGGTGCTATAGTCCCATATTTTTTAAGGACAAGCTTTCCAAAAATAATGGCAAGGGAATTAAGTCCACGTAATCTTTGTGTCATAGCTAGATTCTCTGATTTGATGGATTTTAAACTCATCTAAACATTTGCTTTTCAAAATTAGTTGAAGCTGGCTAATGGACTCCAAAGGAATTTGTGGGAAATATGCAGTCAGAAACACAGGGACAGAGGGGTAGCAGTTATGCAGTCCCAAATAATTAAGCAAGTAGGCTAAGAAATAAATGCTTGTTTCTTCAGTTATACTCTATTTATTTGATCTCAAAATTTAATGAGGATATTGGTGCTGAATTATTTTCTGAAAACATGTTCCAGCAGATCTCTCTAGGTTTATGAATGCTCTCTGTCTGACTTTGTGAATTTTGGTCTGATCCTTCCTCCACTTTTCCTTCAGTGTTGGTTGAGTTTAAAAATAAGTCAACAGCTAGATCCCAGAAAACTGACTGCAGTCACCAACGGTACGTCAAATTCTGCTTGGCTGAAAGTGTAGCAATTTGATATTTATCTGCTACAGGGTATTCATTTTTCTCCAGTTTAATTTACTGGTGGAATAGCAGCAATCATACTTTCTGAGCAAACTATTTCAGAGTTCCCGGCTGCAGAAACCAAACGGTATTTCTTTTGTTTGTACCATCCCCTGCAGTTAATGGACTCAAGAGCAGCACCTGGAAATACTTCCCTGAGTGAGAGAATCAGGATTTGGCTCAGAGTTGGGCTTTTTGTGTGCCTGGAGTCTGTCTGTGCACATGTGCATGTGCTGATGTTATAATAGGATCCAAGAGTATGACTAACAGCTGAAAATGGGGCATGTGCAATAAATTATAATAAACACAATAATAATAATAATAATAATAATAATAATAATAATAACAACTACTTCAATTTACTTGTATATTTTTAAATTTTAATTTCAGAAACTAGACTCACACTACTATCTTGGTAAGGTAGTTTTACAGCACGTTACAGTGAAATAAACTATGACTTAGGGAAGCCAGTGCTGCTGACATAGGTAAAAGTGAAATGCATCTCCTGGAAAGAGCTCATGTAAGAGCTATGCACCTTGTAATTTCCATTGTAATCTTCATACAAGTATGACTTTCCTGGAGTGGGTTTCACAATGCTGGAGTGTCAGTCTGTTTCCTTTTGCATAACTAGCTAGAGGAAAAGAAATCCCAGTATCTCTAAAGAGTATAAGCTTTATCATTGCACTGTGAATTTAGAACTACAAGTTATGCCTATTTTTCAAAATTAAATTTGATAAACCATTTTACTAGGAAAAACTTTACTTGAGGTCTGGAAAAGAATAGCTCTTCTCTACTATTTTTAATTTGTAAACTACTTAAGTTTATATTGATACAACAGCTGTATCTGTCACAAACCTAGTGAACTCAGCCAGAAAAAAAACAAACTTCAATGATTTTTAATGCACATAAATTCATTCTCAAGTCTCCAACACAAGCCACAAACTTCAAAGTTGAAGTCAGATGCTGCTAGGGAGAGCAAAAGGGACTGTGCTAAAATGTGCTTCAAGGTGACATGACACTGTGTGCTTCTCCCTACAGTAACTAATACCCTCAGAGCAAGCTTTTCAATGGTTTTAATACTCATATTTTGATGCTTATTTTCAATAACTCATTTAAGATCCTAGCACATAGAAAGAGAAAAATATAATGGAGAAAAAAATTTTAATAAAACTGAAAGCGAGGTTTCCTGTAGCCTGTCCAGCGGTATAGAGCAATATTTGGCTGTCTGTGTATGTGTGCTGACTGCACCTTTATATTAGTCTACAATAACTTTTTAATATGAAGCATTAATGGCACAGTAGTGGTCAGAAGAATGGTGAGGGAAAGAAATGCCAAAACACATATAGGAAATTCTAGACAAAACTTATATTTTTTCATTAGTGGCAGTAAAAATAATTCAGACTCCAAACACAAAATTTTTAGGAACACTGACTGTAGTCTCGTTAAAGTTTCTTGCTCTTCTTTTTCTTTTCTTTTTTTTTTTTTTTAAAGAACATATTGATGGCCAGAAAGGAGAAAAAATATTTACAATGGTATTCTTAAAGAGAATCTCTAAAAGTATGCCTTTTTTAAAATTTTGATTACTCTTAACCAAGGGTGTCATCTTGTCTTTATTTTTGAAATTTTTGCTTTAGTTTGCTCAATGATATACATGATTTCTTTGGAAAAAAGTTGAATGGCATGGAAATAATTCTTTCAGATATATTAATTTCTCAGGAATTAAAACAAGTATATCTACTGAATGCAAACTTTAAGACATGTTTACAACACATATAAGTCATCAGCAATTTGACTTTTTGTAGTGTGATTGAAGGGTGTACGTGTTTTTAAGAAGTAGATTTTTTATATTGAAGTCACTACTTGAAAATATGCAGTGACAAAATAAGCCTTAAATCAGAAGCAAGCTTGAATAGCTTTGTAATGAGGATGATTTATTTTGATTCTCACTTCTGATTTCTGAGTTGTCACTGCTGTTGTATACTTCATCCACGCAACTTTGCACAACTGGCAGTGCTGAATATAAACCAAAGCCATATGTTTATGTCCTTTTGCCAAACGACTACAGCAAATAGTTCTATTATTCCCTTAGGTGACCAAAGTGTGCCAAGTATTTCTATTAGTCTTCTTTACCAAGGCTTTAGAGGGCAGACTCGCTGCTTTATGAATTTAAGAGGCAACTGCTAGCTTTTTTAATTCAGAGAAAAATTATATAGTATACCACACTGAAATGCAACTCAACCCAGCCTACGTTCTGGAGGCTTTCCTTCCTGGATCATTATTTTTTGATGTAGTTGCCACTATCTCCTGGGCTACTATATATTAAATAATATTTTTAGACACAAAAAAAGCACATCAGTACTAGAAAAATAGAGCTTTGACACCTTAAGATCTTTTTAAATATACTAAATTTTAGCCCACCCAACAGGTATGTAGCTAAAAAAATCCCAAAGAATTAAGGAAAACTTATATTTTAAAAATCACTAATAAGTTATCCATCAAATAATTAATTTTAGCAGTGCATTATATTATGCAATATATTCTTCCTTCTGGAGTCATATAGGTTCAAAGATACTTGTGTTACTGACAGTATGTAAGGCTAACAGAGTGTAATTCACAAACTTAAAAACTAGAATTTCTATGTGTTTACAGAATTTTTCATCTCTTAAACCGTTTAATATTGCTATACCTGACTGTTGAAGACTTTGCTTCTTAAAGCAACAGATGTTATGGGAGAAAAGAAGTCCTAGTGCACAAGACATTACATATGAACCCACATAGTATTCTAGTACTAATATATAGATATATTTTTACACAAATTCATTTCTGTAAATAAATTATCCCACCTTTGCGTGTTTCCAGGCGAAAATATGTGCAGATTCCAAAGGACCAAATTCGTCACACAGTCCAAGATGCCTTGCCTGATTTAACAGATCCTCAAATTCATTCTCTGGAAAAAACCAAACCAAACCAAACCAAACCAAACCAAACAAAAACAAAAACAGCAAAAGAAAATAAAAAAAATCAATACTAAATAAAATGTAGATTAAACAAGGCATTCTTTAAATCAACTGGTTAAATAATCCAGGTGCAATATTTTCTTCAGCAGTTTTTCAAAGACAGGGTGTAGAAGCATCAGTGATGCTTCTAAAATGCAAAAAAAAAATAGGATTTTAATTTTCTTATGGTACTTTCTTTACATCATTAGTGCCCTTTTTGATTGCTTATGAAATAGACCTGGTCTAAGAAAAATTTTTCTTCTTGCATGGACAAAAATCCACTGTTTCTGTATGTAGAAATCCTTAGTCAGATGTTTTAAGTACATCAGAATCCCTTCGACTGAGTAGGATGGTTCAGTACGTTATGTAAAATAAACAAGAAACATCCTGAAATATTTTAAAAACAGAAGAAAACCCCTTGGTCTTATTTTATTTTCCTGATTTTGAATATCAGAGTTTAAACTCTGGCAGGCTGATAGTGTTCTCAGAATAAGCCAAATCAACAAAATCTTTGACATTTTTACATGCTCAATTTTTATTTCTTTCCGTGAGGGACCTTAACATTAAATCAACAGTAACAGTGAGGGAAATAGAGCTGCAGAAGTCTACATCTGAGGGTACAACACTGAGTACCTTGCCTTCAGAAATACTGAATACCCAAACTCTTCTGTCATTTAAAGTTATAGGCACGTGCAACCTGGTAGAATCTGACAATGAGCAGTTATTGAAGGCAAACTTTATTTTGGCATCACTCCTGACACTAGAGACCAAAACATAAAAAATTTGCTATCGCTTGCAACTTCAAAGGTCCATCTCACATATTATCCAGTATCTTTAGTAAAATAGATCTATTAATTGAAGATATTCTAATTATGGCAAAGTTTGCATCTTGGAACTTTAACTATTCACTTAGTGATGAGGTTTTGTCAGCAAAATTTGTAATGTTACCTTTCTGAAATTGGAATAGCTCATTCTAAACGACTTTCAGGGAAGCTGGAGGTTATTGAGTAACTATTTTCTGCTTGTATTCCAATATGATATTAGTTTCATCCCACTGAGAACTTATAATTAAAATAAAGAAACTTTTTTTGAATAATGAAACAGAAAAAATACGTAAGATGATAAAGAAGGGAGAAAACCCAGAACAAAACATCCCAATACACAAAAGGCTTTTTTACACTTTCCTGGCCACTATGTTGCTAGGAAGAGATGTTGCTTATCCTCAAATGCCTCTTTTTCTGTTATTCTATTTCAAAATTCATGAAAAATAAAAAAAAAAAAACCACAAAAGAAGTCTGAAAGCCTTCTACCTGCCTCTTCCTCTTCATTCAAAATACATTAACCTAAAACAAAAAACCCTGAGAGTAACTACAATGGTGAGCAAAGCTCTTTCTAAATCCTAAAACTTTGCAGATTTTTGTCTAAAATTCTATCATGTTAAGTATTTATTAACAATATATTTTTCCTTTATTTTCTCAAAGATTGCCAATAAAGAACTAAATCACATAAGGGAGTAGCTGTAAACCCTTTGAGTTCCCTAATGTCAAACTCATTAGCATCCGAATAACCACACAGCAGCACATGATCTGCACAATTGCAATTTTTTACTACTTTTAATAGCGTTTCTCAAAGGGCTCATTTTCAACTTTCTTCAGTGGTTAGTTGATTCTCTGGGGAAAAGGAGCTTCCTGACGCTCACAGCTTCCACTCAACAACCAGGCCGTTTGCTGTCAGAAACATCAGCCCTCTGCCCTAACCCCATCTGCTGTCTCTCTCATCCTAAGGGACCGAGAGTTAAGACAGCACAGCTGAGATCCACTTGGAAAAGTGCACAACGGACAAGGGAAAATATACAAAACTTTTCACATTTAACTTTACATAATGAGCTAGTATGCTGAAAATCCTCCCTTTAAGAAAAGGAGTTTGAACTGGAACAGGTCTTAAGTGCAGATTTTAAAATTGTACTGAAAAACTACATGCAACAGTGCCAAAGCACAAAACCTACACCTCTCTGCTGTGTTTAACACAACAGAAGTTACTGGTTAGTAAGTTTAAATGTGCTGGTTTTGATTTCTTTCACATAACTGGGTGCTGGCTGCCATTCAGCTGATTCATGGGTGAGTACCCATGTTTGAAGATATGGTGTTTCATAAGAAGTCTAATACAATGCCATGCATCTGTCAAGGTACAAACAGGGTGTGTAGGATTATGTCATGTCATGGGATGTGACATACTCCTAATACAACACAAACTATGCATCACCCCTGTTCACACTCCAAGATGCAAGTTAAATTTCAAATATAAGTGTTGGGATCTGATAGTTCAGCTAGCAAACAAGAGTTGGTTCTGATTTCACAAACATATAAAGACCTTAAAAAATGTATTGAGAAACACTTTATTTTAGTAAATTTTATAAATTATAGAGTTGGTCATGAGCCAAATTTTGAGGTATTGTAAGAAGTGCAGACATCTGCAATGCCAACTGGAGAAAATGAGATCTCAGCCTCAGGAGCCCACAAAGAACATCTAACCGAGTTATTGGTGACTTTGACGGTAAGACCATTGTTGATGGAAATCAGGCAGAGCTAACTTATCTATTTGTCAATCAAGGTTCTTTGTTGGGGTCAGTCCCCTTGAGTCCGCATGTATCTTCATTTGACCCAATGTATTGATAGCTTGCATTACCTCACGTGTTTTTTTTTAGTAAGGAATTTAAAAGGATTTATAAACAGTAAATTTTGCTTATACTTCAACTGCCTGTGTGTCTGTATTTTTTATGCTAGAAGGTGAAGCATGCATGACTACAAAGAAAACTCACCCTTTTCAACCATCATCTCTGTTCAACTAGAATAATAAACTTTATAAACCCCAAAAGATGGGAAGTATGATTGATTTGTCAATGGAATTGTTCAGTGTAGTGACCTTTGCAATTCATTCTTTGGTTTATAGCCATATCCAGTGCAACATGATTTTGTACGGACTCTGAAGTGCCATCCTACTGAGATCCATGAGTCATACCAGGATGCTGATGTGAATCATGGTTAGGTCCTGATCCTCAACATCAGATGTGTGTGACAAATCCCTTCAAGCAACCATTTTTTGTTGACCAGTTGTCTATGGGTAAAATCTACTCATTCAAGTCAGATTACTAGAACTCCTTATGATTTTAAAATTATAAAAGACATATTGTACAACCAGAAAATAATGTCAGCAGAAGTCTGAAGTTGTTTTCTCTGTCAGAATTTCAATACTCAGAGCTCTACTATATTTGTAAAGGATCCCAAAAGCTTTTTTAAGCATAATACTTTCCATTTCCAACAGATTAATTTGATTTTCTCTCATTTACCACACCATTAGTTGATATATTGCAAACATAGGAATGAAAAATTACTACAGTTTGTGATTTGTTAACTCAGAATAAAAGTAGTATCTAAGGAAACAAAATCCAAAGTGCTCACCATTATGACCCCTGAACATTTCTTGTGTTTCTACAGTGACAGTGATTTCTCTTTCTCAAGACAAAATAATGCAATGTATTTAGTATTTGAGAGAATAATATGTGAAAGATTCCATTACAAGTAAATAAAGATATATTTAACTCCTGAGTGCAGACAGATCTTTATCCTTCGCAGTCTGAAGTCTGTAACTTTACACCTTTTAAGTTCTGCACAAACCTCAGAGAGATCCTGAAGTACAAGTAAAACATTCAGCACATGAGTAAAAGAATTTCTTTTGGCCTATATCCTCACTGCAGGAAATCTGAAGGACTCTGTTTGGAAACATTATATTTTTGTATATAATATGGGCTTCAGAAAGGAATTTCCTTGGGACAGAGTACTCATCTTTACACTTGTTTTAATCAGTGCAAAGTACATTGGAAGCAGAATTATTGCTGTTTCAACTACCGCATTTTCTTTCCCAACTCTAATGCTAAACTTCATCTTATTTTGTTCTGCCATGAGATGAACAGGAGGTCACGTTAGCCATGTGAGACAGGTTGGTAACACAGTCAGCTGTCCTTCTAGTACCTGTAAAAAACTTCACTTGTACTCATCCCCTCTTTTAAACAGGGCAGTAATTCCAATGCCAAGATCAGATTTCACCTAGCAGAGGGGTTTAACTTTCACCTGATTTAAGAAACAGACTCTCCCTCAAAGATGCCGGAGGCTTTACTGTAATTAACATAACTGCATTTAGATGCTATTCATGACCGATAATTCCAACACCTTGTGAAAAAAAAGAGGTTGCAAGCTGTAAACATTATAAACATATTCAAATAAGCTTAACGCAATCTGCCATGCTTATTTCTGCCTAGATCACGGACCAGCGAAATGGTTAATGCAAATGGATTTATAATTTGCTTTGGGGGGCCAGTTTCTTCTCCTTATTTATTAGCCCAGCTGATGGGGCAGATTTGATGAGGCACTTCTGGAATAATTGAGTCATCACACAAAGAAGGCTGCTAGCATTCAGAGTGGTTTTATCAGCAGCAAGCAGGCCTGATTACTGACAATTACACTCTGATCCGGTGATGGAGGAGAAAGAGCCAACGAGTGGGAAATGTCCGTGTTTCTATCCAGGAATAATTTCTACATTCATTTTACATGCTAAGTGTTTCCTATCTCTGCATAATAAACTGTAAACAGGAATAGATGGCACAATGTCCCTTAATATTTCCTGGTAATGAAGACACAAATGTACAGTGAGTGCTGATAAATATAGATGAAACATAAGCTATTCTCTGAGTCTGTATTGTTACCTTTAAAATAAATGCATTTTGGTGGTAAAAGCATAATCATAGCTAATGCAAAAAAATGACAGAAGATTGAAGCTGTCCTTGTAACTACACAGAAACTTTGTAAAAGTCCTGTTAATCACTGCTGCTCTAGAGGCTCATAAGCTGAAGGTGATATACTGGAAAGAACATAATTTTGTTTCTCAATAGTCAACTGTGTAAGAACTCTTTTGCTTTGACACAGTAAAGGAGAGCAACAGTAGTGACCTCCATTAACACTTCAGGGATAGAGCACATCTCAATGCTAAACTGAAAACAACGAAGCTCGTTTTAGAAGACATCTTTACTATGATAAATTCTCATTTCCCTCTCATCAGCTTTAAGACAGTGTTTATAACAAGTAATGGAGCTAGACCACAGATTTAATGAGTTGCGTTAAGCAATACATTATTGCCTTTAGAACATTTCTTTCGCAGCAACTTCGATGCTGTAAAATGACAGTTACTAACAAAATTCTGAATTTTTGGAAAAATCTCTTTCTTTGGGGCAAAAAATAGGGAAAAAACATGAAAATGTAGTGGAGAGTTGAAAACCAATTTTGTCTTTTTTGATGAGCAATTACAGATTTCAGCTGGGAAAAGTTAATGCCCTAGTCTAGGGTGAGTTTTTCTTTTTAAGAGCTGATCAGGCATGAAACACTGAATAACAAACTTTTGCATGCTTGTTTATTCCTTTTCCTCTTTTTAAACTAATTCATAGCTTCAAAAGAACTAAAAGTTATTCTCTGCTCTCCTGCAGTAACTATGGCAACTCTGTTTCATTAAAGTAGCCACTTAACTTCAAGGCTTGTCTTACAATGATATGCATTATTTCAAGTAAACCCACACCATAACAACCTTATGATTTTAGACCAATTTTAAAAGAAAGTTCAAAGAGCTTGTGTCATTGACTCTGGAATACAGGATTTGTTGTCTTTTAAAACACGTTTACTCATTTTCAGCCAGGATCACTTTTCCTGCATGGAGTCATCTCTGTTGTGAGGCACTGTGTGTGGGGGGACCACTACTGACTTCAGCAAGAGATGACCATGCTCTGCTTACTAAAGGGCTGCTCAGTAGCTGCAGGACTGAGGCCAGTGGGAGATGCCTAAGAGCACAGATCAGCACAACTAAAACAATGCAATTGTGTGGGTTTAGTTACTCTGTTACAGGCTCCTTCAGTATCAGGAAGATCCTGGTCTGGCTTGCTGTTTAGCCCCCACTATTACAGTCTTTGCATTTTACTTGATTTCCAGCGAGTTAGTTAGTTGATGGGTTTTAAGGGCGGTTTTATGGGGGTGTAGTTACGGTTGCACTGAACCTTTACAGAAGTACTGAAGCTGGTTAGGTTCAGTAAAAATGGTCACTTCTCAAATACTTACAGGCTTAATTGAGGTTACTGTACTCCTTTCCTGTGATTTCTGACTGTTCCAGCCGTATTTTTGTGAATGTTTTAATAGTCAGAATTAGGACATCACAGTTCTTATGCTGGGCAAAACCCGTGGCTAATTAGCTCACTGGACATTTCCTGACATGGAGTCAAAGGGAATAATAAACCTAAAAATGCAAACTACTTTTATGAAAAGAAATATAACTACCACTCTGCTATCCTATGCATTCATCTTACCCTTTCTGAACAACAAGTTCTCTTCATTAAGCATGACAGACATGTCCCAAGAAAAGGAAAGTCACACAAAGGGAAGAAGTGTGCCTTCCCTCAACATGCAAATCACATATGTTCATTAACTTCAAGAGTGCCATGTGAAGTACAGTCTGCCACCGTTTAAAAGACTTGTAATGACCCTGACTGCTAAAGATAATGGGGGCTTGCTTGCACTACTGCACTGCCCTGAAGATCTTAGGAACATGTTGAAGAGCACGGGGGAAAAAAAGAAAACAAGAACAAAAATACCACCTTGAAAGTTAAAGCAGTAAAGGATATCAAGAAATTGATTAATACTTGTCAGATACCAGAATATGCATCTCAACTGTTCCCTGGGACAGATTTCTTATGCAAAAGGTTTCCCTCATCATATGTTTGGGTCAGGTAAGTGGAGCAAGGAAAAGCATGTTCTGTTTATTAAAACTTAGGGTAGGAGGTTGGTGTCACTGGGAATGGTGGTTCAGATTCCCTATTCAGAGCTTTTTATGATTCAAAAGTGGGACAAAGATTATTTCCTAAAATGACACCTCTTTTCTGTCATAAACATAAATAGAAGACACCATGATTGAGCAAATAACTGGAAAAAAGGGATTCTGGAACTCTCTTCCTGCCTCCGCCACTGATCTATTCTGTGCCCCTCAGCAAGTCTTTTCACCTTTCAGCTAAATGAGGATAGCAACACAGAGTGCTGTAAAGTGCTTTTGTGCATTTCTAAACATACTTTAATGTAGCAAATATTATTTTTATCATCACACATTCATCAGTTTAGTAGCCTGCTCAAGCTTTCACTTCCTCTGAAATTCAACTTGAAATGTGTCCTCTTTCACTTCAAGCTTTTTTACAAAAAACATAGAACAAATAAAAAAGGACAACACTGAGAAGGACAGGTACTAACAAAGATATGGTGAATGGCAAAATAATTTAAAACACGTTTCCATTCTCTTCTCTCCTAATATCTGAGGCAATCTGGAGGTAACTGAACCCTTTACATGTCAGACCTTTATCTTAAAAATCTGGTTTATTTGTTTTCCTATATAGAGAAACATTCTCTGAGGAAATATAACTGTTTTCCTTTGAATATGTTTCACTATCAGTGAAGAAAATGTCAATAAGTTGTATATATATATATATTTATGAATGTATAAATATATATATGTGTATATAAATATATATACATACTTGTGGTAACATTAAGTTCAAACATTGCACACAACAAACATATTTAATTTAAAAGAAATTGAAAGGGGAAAGTTTCTTTTGATGTGAACATCTTAGATGTGTGGTAAGAAAGTGATCTGTGGTACCACTAAACTATACTGAGTTAAAAATAACACTACAGAAACATATCTTTGTAATATTATTTTATATTGGCAAAATAATAGTAAATTGCAACAAATTGGACTGGAATAAGATGGAAAATCATCCTATGGAGAGATGTCTTACAAACTTTGTCACTTCAAACTCAGTTACCCTTCAGACTCCCTAGTGTAAGCATGGCTCAATTGAAAACAATCAGAACACTCTGGTGGACCTCAATAATACATGTTATTTACGTGTGAAAGCACTTACATACACTTGATGTTAATCACACAGGTGTACAAATATACAGTCCTGGTCAGAAGATCTTACAAAGTATGGTGATCAAAAACTATTTTTCATATGACAGCTGTAAATAATAAAGAGCAGTTTAGAGTTCCAGTAGCATATTAATGAAATTTTGTTATTTTAGGTGGTAGTTATATATGTCTTGATAAGTATGCCTTAATCAGGTGTCTGAATATCTGTGTAATAGTCTGGCTTGTTGTTTGGATGACACATTAAATCACAGGCTCTGTGTTTTGTCTTGGAACCTCAAATGCCAAAAATGTGTGTAGGAAAAGTAAGGAGTGGGCTGAGGGGTGGCTTTTGTGCTCAGGGTGTAATAATTTTTTCTTTTTTTTTTTTAATGCTATGCTCAGCTATAATGAGATGTATTTTTTATTTCTTTTGGAGAGGTCTACATCATTTTCCATCAGAACTGTGTCCCGATACAAGAAATAGTATCTGTGACTTTTAAATAATGAGCCTCACTAAAGACTCCATTATGGCAACCAACAATGTTCAACCTTAAATCAGTTTGACAGTGCATTCTCTGCACTGCCCATAGACTTGGGGCTGTCCTCAAAACATTGAAAGCTCGGACAATATTCATGGTTAAGAAAAGTCCAGAAGCAGCCAAACAGGTGGGCACTTCTTTCAGAAAAGACCTTTTTAGATAGAAGACCTTTTGTACACTAGTTCTATCCTAGGCCCCTTTCAGGGGCTACACCTGAGAGAGAAAGCGAATTATCAATGACATTTTTTAAAAGAATCAGTGGTTTAACACTAATTTCTAATCAGAACCTACAGAAAGGAACAGCTCGCATGGCAGCTGTACTTTTCCCAGGGTTAATTACCTTTCACTGCTCTCTACTAATGAGTCAGCTGTTCCTGTCATCACACAACTACACTGTGTTCATCTGTAGCCCTAGCTGTGGACAAACACAGTAGCTAGAGCCCTGTTTACTTATTGGCGAGGTTTGTTGTGCAAAGAATTTGCAAAGCAGTTTAAAAAAAAATACCTACAACTCCTTCCATTCCCCTATCTCTTTTCATGGAAACAACAGTATTTTTAAGGCAAACACCATGTTTTCCTATTTACTAAATGAATCAACAGAGGTAGAAATCTAAAGACATAAAAGCTAAAGAAAGGGAGGGGTTTTTGCAATATTGCACAGTGGTTTAGAAAGAAAGATTAGATCCCTGTAGCTGTCTAGCTTGTCTTACCTGATTGTTGAGTGAGGATGTTTATTTACAGCTTACTGGTCTATGAACTAGCAAACTTCTTTATAAAATATTGATTTAAGTATTATAACAGATACTACCACAAAAATTAATGTACTTGGGGAAAGAGTTTGCATTATTTTTTATGGCAAACTTTAATGAGACAGTGATTTAAGACTTTCAGTAATCTGCTAATGTTTTGACATAATTTGAGGAGGTAATTCAATAGCAAGTAAATAGAATACGTCATTTTCTAGCTAGGTTGAACAGGATGTATCCTTTACATCTGCATAAGATCAAGAGTAGAAGTCACTACTGGCTATTTTAGCTTTCTTCTGGGACACTACAAAGATTATGGCTAAAGTCAAGCATTATGCAGCTCTTTCAAAGTTCAGGTCCTGTTTGTGTCAACATTCAGAAAATGCTTTTCATATAACTGAGGGTAGGGCTCTGAGCTGGCACTGTCTTCATAACATGATTTTATGCTGAAAATATCTACACAGAGGTTGCCTGATCAGGGCAGACTTCCTCAGTATAAGATCTGCAGATGTTAGCAGAGAAAGGAAATTTTCACCAGACACCAAAGGGACAACACACAGTCCATATCAGGTGAGAATGAACTCAGCAACCTGCAGTTGTATCTGCAACAAGCCTGTTCATGAAGACATTATTTGACAGGGAATTCCTTGCTAGCTGTCATATAAAATAACGAAAATTGACAAATTTATGGCAGGAATATAGGCATCTTAATATGATGATAGAAGTTGAAACTTAAACTTCCATCTCCAGGTTAACCTTGCAGGACTGGCAGCTCAAAATATGATACATTTCCTTTTGAAAATACCAAAGCGAAAGCACCATGACATTACAAGGCATCTCTTGAATGGTCATCTAGGAAGTGAGTACTACACTTTCCTTTGAACATTACTGTAACATACCACCTCTTTCTGTCAGGCATCTTTGGTTGTGCAAGCTGTATTGACAGTTCGAACACGCTGAGCAGAGAGAAAATGTGAGCTGTGATATTATGCTCTTTTAAAAGGCAGCTATTTACTTATTTATTGCACTATTAGAAGCAATTCTCCTGCTTGGTTTTGGATTAAGTGAAAGTGAATTTCCTGAGGGTGTATTAATTGGGCTTAATGATTCACAGAAACCCCTGATCTCTCAGCTCAGGCCAGGGAAAACTGTTACGTAATGCCCATTTTGTCTCAGATTCTTCCCCTGACCAGAAGATTATTGCTTCTTACAATACATTGTATCTCACTCACTCTTAAGGTAGCATGGACATTCTCCACCTAGTCAAAGAGTTTCAGGCGTTACTGGCTTGTCTCAGGTTTCCCGAGTTCTCAAGAACATTATCCCTTCTTCAGACACGGGTAGGACACAGGGAAAAAGTCTCCTCCACTTGGTGAGTAGAAAAACCTAACCCCTTGGAATGAGTTTCATCCTTTCCTGAGGCTGGGACTGCTTAGCTTGATCTCTGTCAGTACTCAGGCTTACTAGTTCTCTACTAGAAGGAGACTTTGTGCTGTACACTGAAGCAGCTGGGATGCTAGAACACAACTTCCCTAAAAAAGCCTGCTGGGCTGATGATACTGTGGGGATCTCTACTGGAGATTCAGGAGGAAGGACAAAAAAAAAAATTAGTGCCCAAAATCATGATGTCTAACATACTGTACCCACTTATAAACTTGAGTTTTTTACTTCTAAAGTGTCATCCAAATTTAAGAGACAGGAACTAAGAAATAGATACCAAAACCCCAAATAAATAAGGCAGCAAGCTGTGTGCCCTAGAGTGTTACTGCAATGCTGAACTTGCTGTTTGAAGGCTGGCAATTACTGATTGAAAGCAACTTGCACCTCTTCAATATTACTGTACAATTCCCCGTGATCACAAAATAGTAGTATATTATTCACATTAATAACAATAAAAGTAAGTGGTGTTGCTAATGTTGTTGCTATAAATAACATTGGATCCAAAGCATTCAGGACTAAAACTGTTTATTTTCTCACATTATTCGGAATGAGTTCGGTGTATATAAAAAGACACTTTTTAATGGTAGCAACTAAAGTGTTGATTTGGGGGAAGGGAGGTCTGAGAGTATTATATGTAAGCTGGTTAAGCTTTTTGGGATAGATGTTATAACATTATAAAGGGTTATGCTTACTGAACTGGTGCCTAATTATACCATAATGAACTTTGCATGTCCACGTTCTTGTGCACGCTTTTCATTGATTTTGAGTCTCACCTGTGGAAGTGTTACTGTAGACACATAGTTACTAACCCTTTGTAAAACTCATCGTTTCTAAACGAGATCAAGCTGGGGGTTATCTTACAGGAGAATTTACTCCTCAGGGGAAGAGTCTGAAATGGTAAAGCACTATCAGAGACTCAGCTATTGCTCCCTGCTTCCAAGGCCAACCTGTGTCTTCCACGGTATGCATTAAGGTGGTGCATAGCCAAGTGCTGTTCCATTGGAACCATCAAATACGTAAGGGTTAACACAGGTTTGTGGAGTTCCATGCAACTCTGAACCACAAAGGAATTTTGTGTTGCCCACATAGAAAGAGAATTTAAGACCTCTGTCTTGATCTGAAAAAACTCTGAGAACCTTTCCCTAGAAATTTAAAAGATGGTTTGTTTAAAAATG
The DNA here is from genome assembly GCA_013398175.1 of Climacteris rufus. NCBI lineage: Eukaryota > Metazoa > Chordata > Aves > Passeriformes > Climacteridae > Climacteris > Climacteris rufus. The sequence continues at coordinate 150,114 of VZRZ01004923.1, forward strand.
ACATACCTATGTGCTAAAATCATGGGATAATACATAACTGTAAAAATCAAAATTTGTGTCAGGAAATCTCTTAAAAAAATGAAAGAAAATACTTTAAATCCATGTAAAGTATGAACAGGAACTGAAATTTTAATCTGAAACTTGTTTATGGTTTTTATGACAGCATAGAGAATACTGAATCACTATAATCACCCACTGAAACAGTGCAAAAGCATAATAAAATCTATCTATTACCTTGAAGCTTGAGAAATAAGAGTCTTGAAAGTCTGAGGAGAAAGAGAAATCACCCCTAAAAGTGCCTGTGAACACTCGGTGGTGACCAACGGGAAAAAGCGAATGTCTGGAAAATCTTCTATCAGCAGTGTCTAAAAATTCATCTGATTTAAGGCATTTTGGAAATAATGAATATAGTTAAATCTTTATGGTTTGTTTCCACTTATTTTTTTAAGAAGTAGTTTTGAGAAAAGAAACATTTCTCTTAAAGGAAATATTATGCCTTCTAAGAAGAAAATAGGGAACTGACACCTTCCCTTTTGTAAAAACCATATTTCAGGAGCACAATTTAGTCCTCTGAGCTGCACAGCAGTATTCACTATTGTTATTCTGCTCTCCATTAGTAGCTGAGCAGACACAGATTTTCGTCAATGCCATGTATATGCAAGGGGAGACTTTCGGTCTAAGTTATATTATCCATATCACTGTCTTGTATGAAAATGTGAGAAATGTTTCTGTATAGAGAAGATACAAGAAGAAATCAAGTCCAGTTTGTGGGCTAGATGGGAAAGACAGGATTCATCTTCATAACTTTACATGCCTGAAATGCGAATATATATTTCTGAGACAGTAAGTGATGGATTCCCATGATCTCTGGGTAGCCTATAGGCAACCTGCAGGCATTTCTGATGGTGTGTAGATGTGTGATATATCTTCCTCGTTTCATACCCTAACTCAGGGTGAGATGGATTGTACACAAGAAATGCTTCTTTCTACTGACTCTAAAGGGAATCTGGATCACTGGCTCAGGTCTAGACACTTCCACTGTGCACACTGGTATTTCACCAAATGGTGATTCCTAACCTAGGAAGCCATGTCAATCACTGAGTTGCACCTTATAGTTTAATTAACATGAATGCTATGTGACTCTGAGCTGCACTGTGAAATAGGGTTGGGAAGGCAAGAGAAATAGAGTAGGGAACCATCCTCCAGGAATGAAGGCAGTGCCAGTCCTTGTAGGAAAAAATTGGCAAACAAAGTGAAGCTGATGAACAAATAAAAGGGAGCACTGGTAGATGGTGTAACTTACAGAAGAGGAGAGTTAGCCATAGCTTTGACATGAGAAGTGTAGTTTCAGATACAGAAGAATCCAGTGCCAAGAGGCAAAGGAAAAGGTCAGCATGATAAGGTAAATATTTCTTATCTAGGACAGTCAAGTTCTAAGTAGAATGTAGGGAAACTGAACTCTAACAGTTGGTATGGACTGAAATACCATCTTTTTAGTAACTGTATTGAACAATATTTTATGAAGGAAAAAAAGTTTACCTGATAAGTAAATTCATCACATGGATTAGTGTCTGATAAATGGAAAGTATCTGTCAGCTTTAACTATTATTGTCTGATATGAATAAAATTTGCTACTAAAACTTATCTGTGTTTCTTTCTTGGTTTACTACGAACTGTTGCACACTTAAGAAATCTGATGTCAGCAGTGGCAGTGGATCTGCATTTGATTCTTTTTTATTGGTTTGTTTTAACCCTATGTAATTCCACCTGCCTTGTTTTCTTTGGTGTCTTCTGTTCTGAGTCAAAAATTTCAACCATAAAAGTAAATAAATTAAAACTCAAATTCTAGCTTGCAGCTTTTGCTCACCTTTGCAAGCTAATAACAACAAGATTTTCAAAAATTAAAATGTCATCATGCCTACATTGCTTGCCACAACCATGCCCTTTTATCAACATGTAAGGTGAGTGTTTAGGCAAAGAATTATTAACACAATTCTTTGCTTGATTTGTGAGTGTTGAACAGATCTGAGTCACATGCATTCAGTGAAATGCTGTGTAAAAAACAAAAGAATTAAAGACTTTATGCAGCATTAATTATTATTATTATTATTATTATTATTATTATTATTATTTTGTGTATTCTCCCCAGCTAAAAAGGTCTTGTTGGTAAAATTCATCATATCTAAACAAAAGACTGGCAGCTTAAGTAACTATATGAACAGGGGGAAGGGAGACTTATTTCCTGAGTTTCAACAGATGTCATACTTAATTGGTTGTGAAATAAACCAGAGCTACTCTCGGCCTGTTTCCCTAGTTTCAGCTGTGAAGACACTTTCAAACATGTGCATTTCCCTCCTGCTTCTCATAATGAGGGTGTGGGGTGAGAATCAAACCTCCAAAAGGAGGAAAGCAGCATGCATGTTGCATACAGGCCTTCAGATACACTAATTAAATAGAAGTGAGAGTTGCATCTTTTGTCCCTGTGAGATACACATCAATACAGCATTTGCCAAGACAACTCTGTTGAAAGGTTACTGCCTTTACTTTCTGTGAAACCCAGGAAGTCACTGGGCTATCCCATTCTGCACTGAATTTTTCCACTTTCGTGTATTTTCTCTAGAAAACACCCTTTGTCCTAAATCACAGCAATGTCAATATCCTATGACTCATTCAAATGGGATAATTTTTGTATTTTTGACAGAGAGAGCATCTTTGAGGTTGGGGTTTGTTTTCCCCATGTGGATATTTTCTGATAGAAGCAGCAGAGTAACACCACATTTAACACAATGACAACAAATTTTTTTAGAAAAGGAACTGTCAAGCGTAAAATAGTTTGTCTACACATAGTGATGGACAACAGAAAACTGCAAATTAACTTCACATAGACCAAAAGCCCAAACCTTTGCAACTGTGGCTAACCACCAGTCAATGGTATGCTAATGTAAATAAAGGCATTTGTTTCTAAAGGACTATGGCAAAGAATGTTAGCCATTCATTTTATGTCTTATTGGATGTAGCCCTCTAAATCAAAATGCTATTTAGAGCTTCACAGGAAAAAGCTAAATATATGACAGGTGTCTCTCTGTGAAACTCAGTAAACAAATGTAAAAAAAAATAGAATAGTGTTTGTTAAAACATTTCAAATGGAAATGCAATGAGATTGTGTAAAAAGAAAAATTAAGGCCAAGGTTAAATATGTTTAATTCACCTGTGGCAACCAAACTGAACAATATTTGTTCTTTTAGTTTAGACTTGGAACCCAGATCCCAGAGGTGCTAGGGGAGAGCTTTAATCCCCAGAAAAAAATTCAAATTCCCAAAGTGTGTGATAAAAACCACTATAATCCTTCCTGAAGTGAGAAATAAAATAGAAAATACTTTTTTTCCCCCCTATTAAAACAAGAGCAGTCATCATGATCTTTATTCTTTTCATGTTTTACAGGTCTGACTTTCGGCAGATGACCTCTCTTGTTTGTCCCTACATGTTTTCCAAAATATAAAAGTGAAATAGAGTCCCAAGGGCACTGTACTTGAAAGGTTATGAGAGTTAGAGAATTTTAACCATGCCTGCCAAATCAGCAGATGGCTTGTGATTATAATTATATGCATCAATAAAACGAATAATCTTTACAAAATTTGAATTTCTACTAAAGTAAGGGATTTAGTAAGCAGATGCAACAGAATGCATTTTCTTTAACCCTTTTTGTAGACAGTACTGTTTATCACAAAAATAATGGCAAGGTTCTCCATAGATTAGCTTGAACATACACTTGAGCCATAAATAAACGTTTCTTTTGATCAAGTGTCAATGCTATTTAGTGTGATTTATGTGTTCAGTTGCACTTGGTTCACTAAATGTTGAATGCTTATATACAGGATGATTCTCATCAGACCCACACTTCAAAATGGTCTTTAATTTTATAAAATGTTAAAGATACAATGAAAATGTCACGTGTATTCATTCTCTTCATTTTTGTAGGAATGCTCGTTCTTTCTGTTTAGGATTTGGTGACTTTCTGTACCTTGTATGGTGTCCAAGCTAACCACATTCTTAGGGAAGAAAATATTTTTTCCCCAGATGTGGGATATTTAAGAAAGATTTTGTGTGGATTTTTTTTTAGTCACAAGATACTAAATTACAGAAAAGAAAACATATTAATAGGAAAAAATCACAACTTGGATTTCTATGACCATCGATCTTACTTTCAAACTTCCTTTTGTACGAATATCATGTGTGTTAGATTGTGTCAAACTTCTGCCTGAAGTAGGAGAAAATCACACAGTAGAAAAATTATACACAACAAACAAAAGGGCCCCTAATGCCAGTCTATTTCTGCACTGCATCTTAAAAGACTATCATTCGAAGACAAGATATACATATCCTATAAGACTTCTAATATAACAAGGAAGAAAAAATTTGAGAACAATAACAAGAACATTTTTGAAAAAGTTTCTGTTTGGCATATTGTAGCTGTCTACCTACAGTATTTTAACATTTATTTTGTCCAAACATTTCAAAGGAGAACTTTTATTTTGGGAAGTTGGGTGTGTTGGACTTTTTAGTTCCCCTAGTATCTCTGAAGAGTGCAGAGAGCAAAACGATATTTTGATACTCATTAAAAAGTGGATTTTTACTTTAGAAATGACAGAGCCATTACTCTGTACCATGTAAATCCTTCTTAGCATAAGGATTATTGACCTGATAGTCCGTAACGGTGCCTTTGGAGCCATTACTACTTTTCTGTGCCAATCCAGATGCTGTATGTGTGCTCTAACTTGGGGGCAGGAAGGGCAGCGAAAGTGTCAAAACTTCTTTTGAGATTTAGGGAAGTGACCTAGTGACTCTACTGCTGGAAAAGACACTGTTTAAAATAAATTGGGATACCTGATCCTCACTTGAAATGATGTTTCAGAAAGTTGCAAAGCATTTTTTTAGTCTAATGGAGAAGAGTTCAAATACATGCCCTTAAATGAAAATCTAGCTCTTTTTCACCAAAGTTCCTTAGTGGACAGACAATATAAAGTCAAACCTGGAAAACGTGCTAACAAATGTTACTTCAATCTCTTAAGCAAATCAATAAAATCCTCATCTTCAAAACGTTTGCACACCTGCTTTACCGTATTAAAGTGAGCCATCAACCGCACCTCAGTGGAGTCACTCACATGTATAAATGTTTTTGTCAGAGTTCACCTATCCAAGAAAGAAAACCATGTTTTCATCCGAAAGTAACCTTTGCTGTTAGGTCATCACATTTTTTTGAACCAGAAATCTGTAGCTTAAAAAAGCAAGAGTTGCTAGTATCATTAAAAATTTTCCATGAACATAAAAGAGAGCAATTCTCCTCCAAATAAATTATATGTACTGAACACTGAAACAAGTTAAGAGGAAGGCAACATTTTTCATTATTAATTAAACAGTATCTGTAGTCTGAAGTGCTTCAAGATAATTAAAATCCAGAAGCACAGATTTTGCTTATGTAGTTTTTGATAATCCAAACTATGCGTGCAATAGCTACAAAGTCACCTGATCCCAGATATTTAGGTACACTTGCAAAATCCCTCACTTCAGTAACAGATTTTGGTCTAGAAGCTCTTTATACTTGTGGATATAGCAGAATATAAAGTCAACTCTGCATGTAATCTGCTATGCTTTATTTTGGAGTGACAGAGCTAGGCCTTTGCGAGGATTGTCAGCGACTTTGGAAATATTTCCTTGTCAGGAGTATCAGTTCTTTTGGGATTACTGGCTTGGAAAACTATAAACATGCAAAAAAACTTATTTAGAATTATTTGAATCATCTGCATAATACCATAAAGTTTTTGAGATCTGTATGCACAGCTTACACTATTGTCCCCTAGATCTGTTTACTAAGATAAGGACAAAGGTGTCATATTGGATTGTAAAATCCAAAAAGTCAATTGAAAAGTGGTTTCTAAAACTCTGGAGGGTTGCATAGTTTATCACAGAGATCAGATAAATTACAGTAATTATCCAAAATCAGATTTTCTTTGCATTCTCTCTCAAGCGTACTAAAGGAATGGCAGACAAGAGGAAAAAAAATGAAATTGTGAAAAACTACTTAAAGTTACTGAGGCTCAACCTGTCGGATTACAGTGTGTAATTGTCGGATTACAGCACTATGATTTTTGTAGCACTGCTGCTTGTGCATTACCCCTATGAGATCACTCTGTACTTTTAATAGTATAAGCAACTGAATTTATTAGTGTCGTGAATGCTGAAATACCAAATTTCCTTTACTCTTGTTCGTGTAGGTATGTAAAAAGAATGATGATTTTGTCATAGGGATATGCTAATTTTCTTAAAACTGTGGAGATGCACCTGAACATCAACTATATTTGAATATTTCCATTTGGAATAAACTGAAAACTGAATATCAATTAGCAAATTTTAAAGCAAAACTGTTGCAAGACTGTAGCTTACTAAATCTCAGTTGATCTAGCATTTAGGCTTGAATTACAGGATTTAGAAAGAAAGCTTGTTTTCTGATGCCTCAATATCTCATATTTGCCGAGATAACACAGGGAAAACATTGCTCATCTGTACACAACTTTACAAATATTGAAAATAAAATAAAATACACAATTTTGCTCAAGTTTTTTTTACTTTCTCATTGTATTTCCTAAGATGGAATTACTGGGAAATACAAAAGCAGATATAAATGCAGATATACCTAATATATACTGAATTTCAGCTAACTGAGATACTATATAGGTGAATATAGGTTTTTTGCATATGTACTTTTTTTTTAATAAATATGCACATGTGGATTTGTATATATGCATATGCTCATATCCCTTTGCAAGGAATCGTCAAATGTATATGTTAAAATATCACATTTCATCTTAGTGTCTGCAAGCTGTAGTGATAATTCCATTATCCATGCAGTAAAAAAAGTATGTTCCTGGGTGACATATCGTAATAAACTGACTTCTGTGACCTGTGAAGAGTTTTAATTAAGTGAACAGGTTATTCTGATAAGTTTAAATATGCATATATTGACAATTTTTTTTTCTAAATGGAATAACTCTCCCAAAGCAAAAAAAAAAAAAAAAAAAAA
>VZRZ01004923.1:158289-192306 GCA_013398175.1 Climacteris rufus
GGGGGGGAAATCCCTTCATTATGACCTGCTTGTCTTGAAACGGACTTTCAACCCCATGGTTAGGTTAAGATTTGCTCTACTTTCTCCCTAGGGCATAATTGTCAGACTGACTTACCGTGTGCCTTTTAGCCTTTGTTCTGCCTCTCACGCTGACATCAGGGAAGCAGTGATGTAGAATAAAGCAGGGGTGGGCTAGGTTAGTCCACTGTTTGTGTCGTTGTGTGGTGTGCAGGGACACTCTGTGATACTCTAGTGAGCTGCTAAGCTTTTTTTGTAGGCTTTGTGTCATTTACTTAACGACCAATCTCATTAGCTGCCAGGGTACAATGGGCTGATGCATTTTCTATGTACATACTCTACACAGTGACCCTCAAGGTTGCCGAAGGTCTATTTAATCAGTCAAAATGCTGAATATATTTGCAGTAAATCACTAAAAAAAAATATGGGACTACAGAGGTATCTCATGAGTGTTTACTCTTTCCTGGGAGTTATTTGCAGGTAATAAACTGATAGGAGTTTTACGGAAAAGCAAGGGCAAAGACAGGAAAAGGGCACTCACTGGGTTTGCACTGGTCACCTTTAATTTAGGGAACCTTGGGGGCCCTGCATATCAGTGTGTCTCTGCTTGTTAATTTCTCCATGCAGTTCATGCTTCAGTGTAATCATGTTATCACAATTAAACCCCTTTAAATAAGAAGAGCAGCACTAACAAAAAACACAGCCTTTCACACATTGGGGAGGGGATGTTTGTGTGTGTGTGTGTGTGTGTGTGTGTGTGATATTTATTTATTAACTTCCTTACTACAGGCAACCTCAGGGCTGGCATCTTTGCATTTCTAACCTCTCGTCAGTTACAAGGTAAAATCCTTTTAACTCTTATGAAAAATGCAATGCTGAAAAGCCCCATGAATCACGACAGCTGTCCATAAGTAACAGGGAGAGTTCTATTGTCCAACTTGTCCCTGGATAAAATGAATACTTTACAGCAGAGGCTGTTCAGCTTGGCTAAAGAGTATGGGGAGAAGGGGAGGAGGTCACTGGAGATTTCGCACACTAATTTAATCTGGGAAAAGGACAGGCACTGCATCTCACTTGAACAGACTGGCGGCAATCTGGGCTCCCACAGAACTATCTCCTTTTGCCTGTGCTCTATTTATTCCTTATCTCTGTTTACCAACCGCTAGGTCCCTTTCATTCACACCACGAGGCCGTTCTCCTACTATCAGTCAGCAGCTGACACTGTGGAAGAGCCTCAAAGGCAAAAAAAAGGGATCAAAACTAAACCAAAGCTGTATAAACAAAGCAACAGTAGAAGTAAATGCATAAATCCTAATTCTGAACCCAACCCACAGGGTGCGAACAGAACCTTTATAGTAAATCCAACAAACCCACCACAGTGAGCTATGGGCTATGGAGGAAACAGGAAAAGCCAAATATCATTCATGAAATCACCATCTCAAGCAGAAACATTGAAAATAAGCATTGGAAGATATTTCGCTGGTTTCAGGGTAACAGGTTCATTAGTCCTGTGTATTCCTCAGCAAGTAATGGGGTGCATGTTTACCTGTGTGCCTGGTATAAGATTAATCCACTTGACCATTTCACTGTTCAAAAGCTTTAGCTAGCTTTGCACTCACTGCTTGTGATTTAGATTAAAGTAAGTAGAGATGACCACTTTTTAAATAAAAAAGTCTTTATCTGGAGGTTGTGATTATCTGGATAACTTTATAACTAGAACTTGAACGTCAATTTATTATTGAAGCATTTTTCCAATTAACTTTGCCTTTAAAACTCTGGAATTTAACTTATATGTCTCTCTCACGCTCTAACTTCACTTAACGTGAAACAAAAATGGATGAAGACAGGAAAGAAAAGATTAAGCTTGTGACTCTAATAGAAAAGTAAAATGATAAACTCTTTGCATTTGATGTTCTGGGTTTGGATTATTACAGTGACTTAAGTGCATAAGTCTATTTTCTATTTTCAATGGTCCCTTATTTTGTATTCTTAAACTGACTTAGTAAGAGAGAAGTTGCAAATGTTTATAGAAAGACAGCAATATTGTTTTACTGAAACAACCTACCTTTTTAAACCTACACAATCTGTAAGTCCCAAAGTAGGGATGTTCCTTCTGGAAAAGGAGTCATGCTTCCAGAGCTATTCTCAACTTTTTGAGACATAAAGATACTGGTTAAGATTATATAGTCAATAGACTGTCAATGGACTGATCAAGATAATTATGACAATTACAAAGAAAATGTTTCTCATTATCAAAGATGATCAACTGGACCTAATTTCAGTTTTGATTTTCACCTATGTGTATTATGAGCAATGAAGTCTTTACTACTTGGATCCTTTTTTCCAAATGAATTAATGAATTAAATTTATCCTTTCACCAGCTGCTAGGCAGCAGATGGAACCATTTCTGAAGCCTTGTTGAATTCAATCCATAAAACTCATTTCCTAGGATTAGCAGTCCAAAGTTTCTTTTAATGTTTATATACCGCTTGGGATTTTGAATTTCATGATGTTAAACTTTCAATTTAACTATTTTTTTTTTCATTTCATATCAAACAAATATGATCGTTTGGATTTCTATAGCTTTATAACCACACGTTTCAGGTCACATAAGGACAAGAATTCATTTCAAAAGCAATCAAGTAATGTAAGATTGGGATCTGGTTTGTTTTTTTTCCTTTGTTTTGTTTACATTGCAGCACTACCACAGAAACCATTTATGTTGTACTGTTAGATTAATTTAGACTGGTAAACTTTTGTTGTCTGTAACTTTGACAAAAACCTTTCCATAAAAATTTAATCTTACTAAGCAGTTTTTGAAAGTTCCTGTGATCTGAGGGTGTATTTGCTATTCACAGAAAGATTACATGCTCCTGAATTAAGTTTTTCATACACATGACTTTTATAGTTATCTTCATTATAAGGTGGGGGTTTTTTTTCTGTTTTTGAAGGGGAAAGCAACAAATAAAAAATGGTGGCAGTTTCGTGAACACTTCAGTAAAGATGTTTTTCGGTGCAGTAAAAGGAAATATTAGTCAGCTGCAGTACCCTGGACAGCTCCTCTTCTTTCATTTTCGGTTTTCTCACCTCTGCTACACACCTCTGTCACGAGAACCAGAGATCAGGGGACTTGAACTGCAATTTCGATCACAAAGGTCCCTATTCAGAGATCTCTGAAAAAATTAAGTTATAATTTAACCAAAGTTTCTACTTATTAGAAACCTACAAAAGAAAAAGCAAAACAATAAGACATCCTCTCCTGCTCAGCTTTCAAAGACATATTATATTGAAAGTCTTAAGAAAGAAACCTCATGATGCCAAAGTCTTCCTGTTATTCAACAAAGTAAAAAAACTAACCAAAAAAAAGCAAAACAAAAACAACAAAAGAAAAAAAACAAACAAACAAACAAAAAAAAACCACCAAAAAACCAAGTGATTCGTTGTTGTGTATAACAGTGATTTCCGCTAATTTGGCACAAGAAATCTATATTAATCTAATAATGCAGTAAGCCAAGAAGGCCACATAATAATAATTACCATTGAGTAATTGAATATTTAGAAAGAGGAGGAAAAAAAGGAAGACTGGTAATCTCAGCCTGCAGGCATGAAAATACTATAATACACAGATGATATTTACAAGTAAAAATAAAATGCTCCAAACTGGGAAGTTAAAAGGCAAAGCCTATATGTAGAAATTCCTCATTCCAAGTCTGTATTATTTGTTAGCCACCTTAGAGCAGAAATATATTATTGTCTCAGAGAAAGCTTTCAACACAAATGCTGTAATTTTCCTCAAGAATTACAAAACCATTGCACAACCAAACCAAAGAAGACACATCTACGCAATTAACTTAAGTAATTTAATTGACAAAAGAGGTAATAAATGGTCATTTGGAGTCTCACAAAGATCCTTAACTAGCAAAGTTTACCCCATACAGTTTTACAATTTAAGAAGAAAAACTGGGATTTGTGCTTTTATAATATATTAAATAAAAAATTCACAGCACCTTGAAGAAGATTGTCTTGCTATTTACATATGAAGGAATACAAACGTCTGAACTAAGTGCTTTGTTAAAGACAAAAGAAAGTCAGTGAGAGAGAGAGAGCTATTTCTGATCAGAGTGTTAAACAGACTTTCTCTAACATCAAATGCTATTTCATAAAAATTATTCTCCTGCAAAATGTTGTCCCAGAAGGTCCATTTCATTCTTCAACCTTGCCTGATATTACTGTCATTTAACTTTCTAAAGATTTTCCTGACACATACATTCATTCTGAAGTACAGTATTCCCTTTTTTAATCAGAAGCTCTCGATTCAGTCTCTGAATCCCAAATAATTTAAAGGACTGAAATGCCATGCTTTGAAACACCCTTTTTCCTTAGAGTAAAGCTAATAAATATATTGATAAATAATCTTCATTTTAAAAGCATTACACGTGATTTTTAAGCATTCTAAAAAATCGTGAGAAAGCACTCTGTATGTAATACATAACTGCAAGTGAATCTGCATCTATCGAACACTTCCTACAAATACACTGGTCTCACTGTCCCTCTCTCGCCTCATTTTTTTCTCTCTCTTTTTTAAAAAGACAGTATTTAAGTTCAGTAACTTTTCAAAATGAGAGAAAAGTGTCCTTGTGATCATTTCCTCAAATCAAATAGCTAGAGCTGCAAATTTGCACAATTGTAAGATGTATATGAACAAAGGCTTTACTGAGGCAGTATAAATGCAATTACACCATGGCATTTTATTCAGAAAGCTTTCTCAAAGCAGTTACAAGTAGCTATTTTTTAATTGAGGCCCAAAATAGCATTTAAGATAATAACCAAGCATACATTGTGGAAGAAACAGCATTAGTGTCATTTAAACAAAAAAGAAAAGTTTGCAGAGAGCATCTTAAACATGGATTAAAACCCTTCAAACTTCTTAATACAAATCTCTCAAGATTTTAACATCAATACATGGACAGGATTTTTTGCTTTTTGCAAGCTTAGAGCACAAACAAAAAAAAAAAAAAAAGACAGAAAGTTACTAACAGTACAAGTTGCTTAAACATCAACGGGTTCATAGTGTGAAAAAGTTGTTAAACTTACTTTATTTTTGTTTCCAAAACTTATATATTTCTCCTCCCTTGTGTGCTGAACTGTGCACTAAAGCTGTGTCTTTGAAAGGTAGTTCCCATGATATGACATCCAGCGCCTTTGACTGCCTAGAGATAAGCACCTGCGTTTGTGTCCCCTCTTTACGTCACACCTCCCTATTCAAACCTTCTCAATATGATTCACATTTGCACATCAACAGCCTCATGCGCATACACAGATTTTTTTCGGCTCTGGGCCCAAAACTTTCACTTTAATTTTCATCACATGATTGCTGTGGCATATGTCCTTCCAAACCTCCCATATATCAGTCATCATGCAAATGAGATGGAATATCACTCCTCTGCAGCAGATGGCCAGGGATGATAACAATGGCTCAACAGAGGAGATTCAATGTCCCTGACTTTATCGCCACGGCAACAACAACCTAAAATATATGTAATGGAAGTGGTGCTTATTAATTTTGCAGGCTCGAGTGTTCTGATTTTGTGAGTGAATGGGCTGAGTTAAAAAGGGGGCTGTGTCCTCCTGCCTCTAGAAGACTATCTATAAAAGCCAGGGACCTGGAAATTATTTTCAGTGACTAAGAAGGCAACAGCCTAGCAATTATTTGAGTAATTAGGTGTAATTCCTCCCTGTAGGCCTTGTACCCTCCTGTGCTTGTTTCACAGAAGCTCGTGAATTAGACAGGCACAGATACTGAAAAGAAAAGTGCCTCAAGATATAGCAGGAGAGCTTGCAGGAACTAAGCTTCAGTGATATGACACTTGGCCTCCACCAGGCTTGGTAAACACAAGCCCCAAGCCATAAGTAAATAGAGGCCCCACTCCACAAACACAGACCAATTAAAATTACAAAGGCAGCCACACTTCTGGGTGGGGCTGGGGGAAGCTTTATTCTGCCATGGTCTCACTGTGAGTTGCACACATAATGGTCTCTTAGTTCGGAGCACTGAGTACCCGTATTCCACTGCTATCTGTCACTATCAAACCCATGCACAGGGCTCTCTCCGGGCTGTGAATTTCTCCCTAGGGACTGATCATGCACCTTTAAGGAAATGTTTCAAAGTGAATTTTCTATGTGTTGTCTTCTGAATGCAAATCAGAGAGAAGAAATAAATGCAGCAGTTTGCTATTTATCTTCAACAGATTAACAGGCAGGAGTAGCAATCACCATGATACCCCTGAGCAAGCAAAATCTCCAGACTCTCTCTTCAGCCTGTTCATGCCACAACTTTCACATGCTTTAATACTTTAAATGTGGGAGTAACCATTTGATTTCTCAGAAATAAAGTTCAGCTGTAAACTGTATGTTTAACTAAGAAAATATAGAAGCTGTTTGCTTTTTGCTCTTTTTCCCCAGAGAAGAACTTAGAAAAATGGAGGATCTTCTGTCTCCCTCTGCAGTAGAGGAGAGGATGTTTAAGTAAAACTGATGAAACACTCAGAAAGTGGTGGCTCCATCATGTGCTGGAGATTTAGTGCAGAATAGAACAAAAGAGGCTTGCTACTCCTCACACGAGAGAATTCATGTTAAGATTGTTGAAAATAATTTTCTCTCATTGTAGCCCACATACCCTGAGACTCAAATTTACAGCCAGAAATGTGACACCAAGTGGAATTATATGGAGGAAAATTGGGATGCAAGATGTTTTCTTGAAGCAAGTGGTAGAAATCATCAAAGGCAGTGCTGTGGCTGTGGATTCTTCTGTTTGGTCAGGGTTCAACACCACCTCAGCATTGCTCATTGTCTCTATCAGCATTTTCAATCTTCAAATTTTATGAAATCTAGATTCCAACCAAAAAAACCCACAGGTACATTTCTGTTGTGCAGCAAAATCATTAACTTCCAGAACATCTATTTATTTATTTGTCATATGACTGTACAACACCCAACATTCTCACTTTTGGACCTAGTAAACAGACACTGCTGGAATAAAAGTGTTATTAGCTCCCAACAAAATTATTCAAAAAACAAATAATTGAAAAGCAAAGTTTTACCTTGGACTTCGGTATGGAGTTTCCAACTACATTTTCCAAATATAATGTTGCAGATGAGTTTTGTTTTCCTGCTTCAGAAAAGCTCAGCTGAAATGATAACCTAGACTTTTTCTCTCTTTTTCTGTGGAGGGGCATTTTTTGCGTGTCTTTGTGTGTGTGTCTGTGTATGTGTGTATGTGCTATAGGATGCTAGAATCGTATATGTCCATGTTCTTTCCTTCTGTACATTCCATTCTCCACCTTGATAATTTGGGAATAATTCATGAATGAGGCACTTATGATGAAATGAAGAGATAAGCTTGGTCCAAGCTTATGCAAAGCTCTGAAGCTCTTTGTAGTGGATCTGTAGCTGGACAGAAAGCCAATACACAAAGTACTACAGGAATGATGTTTTCCTGACAGCTTGTGTTATTTATGGGACTAGCCACTGTCTTCTGAACCAGATGGAGCTCTTTTCCTAGTCTTTTTTTTTTTTTTTTCCTTTTTTGTGATCTGCTGTACATGGCCTCAATTGATCATAGAGTGAGATTGGCATTTGGGTCGCTGTCTTTATTTTTTCCAGTGTTAAGTATAGCCTTGGACACCTCATTTAACTTAAATATGCAACTTATTTAGCAAAGCTGTTCAGATCCTCTCAAAGATGAAATTAACATGGGGTGAGAGGAGGAGTAAAATTTGTAAATACAGATCAGTTTTCCCTGTATGATTGCTATCTATATAGTTGTAGTGCCATACATATTGAAAACTAATTCCTAAGAAAGGGTTTGGAAGTTATTTCATACATGCCACTGAGATACATAAGTAAGAAAGAAGAAATATCTGTCACTAAATCAATCCTAAATTCAGATTTAACACAACCTTGTATTTTGCATGGTTTGTAGTCCAGTAAGTAATGGAAAACTCACAAAGATTGGATTGTGTTGAGTATCCATTTAAAAAAAAATGTTCTTGGGTTGTGTTTGAAACTTAGCAAAGCTTTAGGTTGCAACAGTCATCTGATTTCAATCCTCCAAGCAAAAGGCGGTTCCAATCTTGCAAGAATAACAAGAAAAGGGTAAAGAAAGTTTAACTATCCCTCCAACTGCTACTTAGGGAAAAGCAAAATCTAATAGGAGAGAGTGATGGCCTGTTGCAAGAAACACAAATGAAACAACTATTCATTGCAATACCCAGCTGTTACTATTCAGACTTGTAGTAAGAAATTGTGCAGGTCTAATACGAATGCTCAGATACAAGACTTTATAGGCTTCAATTGATAAATAAAATACTCTTCAAAGAGAATAGATAAAATTATAAATTAATGGTGGTAATCTATCAGATAACAACAGACTGACAAAGAGAACTTCCTTGTAGATATTACAACAGTTACCTGACTGCTATTCAAGTTCAGAAAAGACTTCAAAAACTGCACAGATCTGTAAATAAGTACCACGAATATTGTATTAAATAATACTAAAGTTTTCAAGGTTTTCACCTGAATTTAGTTTATCTTCACAGTTACAAAAGGTAGTTTTCCTTCCTCTGCAGAAATAGGTGTATTGTCTGTATTCCTACAGCTTACTACATGACATTCCAGAACTATTTAAGAGATAAAACTTGTTTATGATACTACCTCCCAAACAAAACAGAGATATCTGAGACATCATGACAGAAGAAATAAACAGTGACAATAATTATAAAGAAACGTCAACATAACAGATCTATTTTTACTTGTATGAACAGCTATTAACTCAGCAGTATCATAACTAAACATTCTTGAAAGGGAGAGGTATCAAAGAAATCAGAGAGGTTACATGAGACGTATTGAATAACAAGCAATATGTGAGATGAATCTTGATTCTTCACAAAGAGATAAAGGAATGAAATACTCTCTGCTGGTGCCAGTAAATTCATTGCACACATTGGCATCATCAAGCACCAAGTGCAGAGTCATTATAGACAATAACACTGCCAAAGTTGCCAAACCCATGAAGCACCTGGTTGAATAAAAATAATAAATCAGCCTGGAGTGAGTTATGTTAGTAGGCTTACACTGGGGAAAGCTGCCAGATATATACATAGCAGAAAAACTACAAATCATTAAGCATTCAACTTTGAAATGAAATTTAGAAAATGTACTAACCATGTTTGTACAACATATTACTTCAAATGTGTCAGCTTATAGGAATAAAAAGAAGAAAGGACAAAAGACACCTGAACTAATATTAACAAGGGGACAACTATCGAATTAAAATTATATATTGGCTCATGGGAATATTAATGTTCTCAACATGTTCTCTATGAAATACTCTGTTCACTGAAATAACAGAAAGATTTCATCTTCTCTCTAGCTAATTTCTTTCTTAAATGTTTGATCAACATTGCCCTAGAGAAAGCCAGCAAATTTTGAAGTACTCCTTCCCTGCCAGTATATTCTACCACAGAAAGCTGAAAACAGACATTTCAGGTGGGTTTTCTCAAAGCCTCTTTGTGCAGGCATGCACCCAATTCTCTTAGGTTTTCTATAAAAATACAAAAAAGACTGTGGAAAACTCTCCATGCAAAGGATATAAGAAAGTAATCTTAATGTGGGGCTTATTGTTGGGATTAACTCACTGAAAACTTAGAATATTGCTGGTTGAAATCACAATTTTATGAAATTCAAGTGGATCTAAATCTGTGGAAAAAAATTGCTTTTTTGCAGTCTTATTTACTTTAATATATAGCCTTAATAAGTAACTGAAAGCAGTTATTTAATAAGCACTGAAAATTAGGTGTAGGTGATGTCAAATACAGATTAAGCCTTTCAAAAACTCCCATAATAAGGCTAAATCGTAACAAATTTTCTCAGCTCTTGCTGCTAATTAAAAAAAGCCCTCAAACACATTTTTCTCCTAATCATTGTATAATTAAATGCATAAATAAAAAGAAACCAATAATATTCTTATTGTGGTAACTTTCTATTTTAGATACTGCCAGATTTTATTTGCATTTTAGATAGCTGATCAACTGGAAAAATTCTTTTGAGTCACAGTGTTGGATCATGTAATAAATTAGTAGTTTTCAAGACTTGACTCAAAAAACAAAATTATTCTTTTTATGTAGGCCTTATTTTAGAGAACTTTTGACTTTTAAATTGCTGATCTGTTTGCTGTTTAAGTGTTTGTGACTGTATGTGCCATTCCTACCTTTCACACACCATCATAAGTGTTGTAAGAAGTAGGGGTGACACCTCTAAACTCTAGCGTTAGCCTCTAAAAACTTCATCATTGGTATTTTCAGCATCAGACTAAATCTTGTTTGGGAATGTAATTTATTTCCAAGAGAGCAAATGAGCCTTGAAAATGGTAATACAAAGCTCAGCTAATCCACGTAGTACTGAGAAGTACAAAACTCAACATAGGTGTCTAAATATCCTTATCTCTGACAGATGTGTCTTTCCCTCAATTCCCTTCATATTTTTTTCCTGAAGCCTACCTATGGCAACTAAGAGTATTCCAGTTTCTATTTTGGAAACATTCCTTCTGTGATTTGGACTTGCCTGCAAGCAAATGCGTCTGCTTTTGTTTCTGTTGCTCACATTCCACAGTTTTCAAGATTAGAGAATTCAACAGGTACACACTCATCTGCTGAACACTGAGTCCTTGTCCTCATATTTCCCTAGGCTTCCAGCTGTGGTCCTTCAGTTTTTTAGTTGATAGCCATGCCTTGGGAGAGTGCCAAGGCAAACTTTTCTGCTGCTCTCTCCACAACATACGCAAAACTCCAACTGTTATTGCCAGCAATGTCTTACCTGATCCCTGACAGCTGCTTCCTACAGGGAAGTCCTACACATCATCTTCCTTTCTCCTTTCTGCTTATGTGAAGAACATACTTATTCTCCAAAGAAAACCCTAATGACATTGTAGAAACAGTGACCTTGGTGTTCCTGGGGTTTAAGAATTCTGAATGGTGAAGCAAAATTCAGACGGGTCTCAACATTAATTATCATGATGAAAATAGCTAGTTGAAGGAAGTACTCTTAAATGTATCTTTTGTGGATATAAAGACAGCAAATATTGGCGTCTTCTTTCTTCTTTAACTCTCCAGTATTTTGGCACAGGATTTTCCTTCTGCTACTAAATTTCAGGATATATTTTATAGATAGAACCTACCCAAAAGTCTGATTTGTTCAGGAGAACTATCTTCCTACTACAGAAATTTCTACTATACTTTTAACAGCTTGCCAGGTTTCATTGCTTGCTAAAATCTCCACCTTTACAGTGTTGAGAATTTTTTAAACAACATTATAATAACGTTGCTGAACTTTGAATAACTTTACTGCAGTGTGTTCAAAGAGTTAAGTTATACCATAAGATCACATAAGTGATCTCAAAAAGATACCTTTAGTATTGCATGAAAAGGATCCAAAGTCAGAATTATCTGTGTATGCAATATAGTATATTATCACAGTTGGATCTAAACTTGCATTCTGTGCATTTTGTCAGGATTCTAAAATACCATACTAATGTAACAAAAAATTTAATTACTTATTGTTATAACACAGTGTATGCAAATTTTGGCTGTCCAAATCACTATAAATATGTGTATATAAAATAACCTGTTTTCAAGTATCTATATACAAATGTATATTTTATATAAATATGTTGACACACATATGCAACTTTCAACGCGTAATATAATTAAGCCTTCAGGGCAGAAAAACCTTTTTTCTAACACTGAAGATATAATTTTAATAGAATGAAAATAGTATTATAAACTTTTTCTAAACATTTTACACAAAAGTAAAAGAGAGCCATAAGAGGGCTTTTTCGTCTTTTTTTTTTTTTTTCCCCCTCAGTGAATCAATGAGATCTACAAAAATGTCAGGTCTTTAACCATGAAGAATTTCAAAAGCTTAGGTCCAGAAAGGGATAACAACTACCTGAAAAGAGAGGGAACTATGTTTCTATGGACTAAGCTTGCTTTCTTTTCTTACACAGTTTGTCGAACAGCCTACATGGCCAGAGGCTATTCTGGACCTAATCCTAGGAAATGAGCCAAGCGTGATAAATAAGGCTGAATGCTGGGAGTGGCTAGTGCAAACCACTGTGTCATTAGTCACTAGCTCTCAGTAACTAAGTATATGTTTTCTTCTGGCATTCCTAAAAGCAGTCTTTTAATTTAACCCTCGGTCATTCCCTCTGCGTTGGAAATGTTAACCAAGAATACGTGGAGAGCCTCAGAAACTAATCACTTGCTCAAAAACTCCAGGTAGATCAACAAGAGCCTTATACTTCACTTTCAGATATACACCACACTCCCAGACATGACCCGCTTTTGAAAATATTGGTCAGATTGCTGAGTCCTGCATTCATCCAAGTCCAGAAAAATAGTTTTACTGTCATCAGCACCAGAAAAATTAGGCCCATCTCCCCTAATAGAGAAAAGGCAACGGGTTATTAAATTATTTGAAAAAAAATTTCAACTAATAAGGGCAAACACAACAGCAAATGTAAAAAAAACCCTAAAATATTACACAGGTTAATTTTTCCTTACTTACTTAAACTTTGTAACAGATAAACAGCTTTTCCTCAATTAAAAAAAAAAAAAAGCTAAAACTAAAACCTAATCCTCACACCCCACTAAATAAAAAAAAAAAAAAATCCTCAGCTTCTCTTCTTTGCTTTTGGAGAAAATATGGCAATTTGTATTCCAATTTTTTCAAGCCAAAGTTACAGGGGGCTAAAATAGGGCTTTATAATGGAAGTTGATTGCAACCCTAACTATAGAGGGGCTACTGCCTTTCCATAATAAAAAGCTGCACATTTTAAAGGAGGGGAGGAGAACACTGCTCTGCATGACTTCTTGTAATTTTGCTTCTTTACATTAAGGTTGTGTCTCGAGAACTTTCTTAGTTCTCTTGAGCATAAAGTTTGATATTCATGTGGTTTTAATTTTGATCTCACACACTGGCATTTTATATTTGATACGTTTTAGAAAGAGGGAAAATTATGAAGCTTTGCACTTTGTCAGAGCTAATCCCAATTATTTTGGGGTTTTTTGGGGGGACTTTTTTAGTATGAATCATATAAAAAGGCCATGCAGGCTAAAGCAGCAATTTAAACATGTTTGAATTTAGTTTGCTTGCTTTATTTTGTCTTCTTGCTTAATGGTAGAATGATTTTTGGTTGTTTAACTTTTGGTCTGGAAAGTGTGCTGGCTATTTTTCTTTTTTCTGGGCATAAAATGGGGGAGACCACAGAGACAGTGTCAGGAATGTAAAGTGTGACCATCATCCCCAGTGTCCCAGTATGATATTACTAGCCTCAGTCTCTGTTGCACAAGGGTTTAACTAGTATTAAATGTTTCTCAGTCAGATGGATGTTTCATCACCATTAAATGCTGCTGACAAACAACAAATAGCAAATGGAAGAATGGGATTTTGTGAATTTAAATTGGGATTGTTTTAAATAATTAAAAATCATATTGGTTGGGGCTTTTTTTTTTTCAGTGTCTTCAAGGGAACACAGAAGAGATGAGAAGTGAAAAAAGGAGACCCTTGGAGGAATTATTCATACAAATTCAGACTTATGGCCTGGTCTCCGAAACTTTGGTGTAGGTTCATCTCCATTCTTATCTATTGCTCCACTGCTACTAATATCTGCAAAAAAATTCAAGCTACCGTTTGTGTTACGTCTATGATTAGTGAACCTAACACTTTTAAATGTTTTCATTATAGTGATAGGTGAGAGCATCTTTCCAAATTAAAGAGCCTTGCATTAAGGCATACGGCATGCAATTTAAGAGCCTACCCACTTAGAAGCACAACTCCTGGGTATAAATGTTCTCACCCTTTTAGAGACAGGAGGTAAAAACTTTCACTTGAACAGAAAAGGGTTTCTTTCCTCATAGTTTGGAAACTCTTTGGAGTAGAAATGTAATGTACCAATGAGTATTGCTGAAAGATTCATGCATTTTAATTCTTTTCTGCAGTATTAAAGTCTTAAGTGACTATGGAGGAAATTAGATTAAAAATTTAATTCTCATACATGCTTATTAATTGAAATGATGGAATAAAGGACTGTATTTGAAGACAAAATTTGCATTTCACATTTGCAAAATGTCTCCTAATGTTACTGTCTAAGCATATCATTTGTATTGTTTCACCCTGTATTCTTTCTCTAGAATACTCTAAAGAGTAGTCTTTCATGATAAAATTATCCCTTACAAATATTAATGGAAACAGTAGTATTGTTTTTCAAAAGTGTTATTCAGAAAATAAGAGTGTGGCATTTCACACTTGAAAAGTGTGCTTTTACATTACTAGCAGAGAAAACTGGAACCATGCCTCTTTGGCTATCCAGGAAGAATACTTTCTTTCTAGTTTAGGTGCTCAAAGTGGAAAAAAAAATCTGGTCTTGGAGAATCAGTAACACTCTTCTTCCCTTCAAGTTTGTGTGTGAATAAACATGTGAAAGACTCATCATAAAACATTAAACCATGCATGGAACACACTATCCTTTTTTTTTGTTTTACATATCAGTTCTAAATGTAAAATGTTTCAGCACTTTTTATAATATATCTAAACCATAATTTTATGTAGCAAAAGTAAAAGCAATGTTAGGCTGTATATGTATCACATTGAATTTCCATTTCCACACAGAAACAATGACCCAAATTATAAGCATGAAAATGCCAGTTCCTTAAATAAAAAAATGTAATTTTCCCTTTTCAAACAAAATGCACAAAACAGGCAATTGAAGAAATTTACATTCAGTTAATTTTATTTAAATGTGAAGCTAGTGTACCTTCCAGGTTTTCAAATAAAAGTAACAACTGTATTATAAGGTTCATGCTAATTGAAAATACACATCTTTGTAGTTCAATCTTGCATTAAGAAAATAAGTACAAAGTCATTTCTTTGAATTAAGCTTTATTGCTCATGTATTCATATGATAGTAAGAATTAGATATTTAAATTGCTATGATTTTCATCTGTCTTTACTCATCTAGTTTCTGCAAGTGTTGATAAAATACTATGGTATAAACTCTGTAGACCTCTAACTCCACAGAATTCACTGATATTAAATTAAAACTGAGTAAGGCCAGAAAAAAATATCAGACTGTGAATGGATCAACCAATATTTTTAATTCTACTTACTAAGTGTCAAAATGCAATCACAAATGCACCAGGAATGAAATAAAAAAAGAGCATTTGATTGTTTTCCTAATTAATTTACCAAAGATATAACTAATTTTATAGAGCTTTAAAGCACCTATATACATTAATTTGCATGCTGCTCTATCTAGAAAGTCAGTTAAGGAGAGAAATTTTGGTAGGGTAAGCACTATCAAACACAGAACAATAATCAAGGAGCCTGTATGTTCCAGTATAATGTCTTCTTCATAAAAAGATATCTTGAAACAAATCTATGATCAGAGGTAAATCAATTAAAGCCAGAAAACACAAATTAAGCCTTTAGTGTTTTACTCAGTTGTTTAATTACTTGTTTCTGTTACTTATTAGTTATTTCTGTTGAAGTTATTCTGTTCTTTGTCTTGAAGGCTCAAATTTGCCATAAATAAACAGTACATCCAGGAGCTTAAACACACCAAATTCATTCATACAAACCACTGAACCTTCCATCAACAAGAATATGCCTGTCACTGTGACTTTACACATTTCAGGATATCTGACAGCACTCCTAGGAAAAACTACAGTTCATTGTCAAATGTTGACTAGGAACAGCACACAACTACTTCTTAATGGTTAGTTTTAATAGTCACTTCTATTAAAAGAACAAAATAAATAAGATTTTAGGGACAGTACCAAGTCTTAATAGTGTATTTCAAAAATCAGGTGACAGCCACTGTTTATTAAAGAGAGCAGGTGTATTGTGCTAGCTGTGAGACTTATGATTTAGTGGTTTTTCACTTGAAAGTTCCTGCATGGGGCATTGCAAAGGGCTACCTGACCTTACACACTACTCAAACAGGAATGCTGAGACCCAGTGCAGAAGCATTACCTAACAAGCTCAGAATTTATCTTTCATTAACTTTAGACCTTAAACATAATACAACACTTTTGGTGGCTTAAAAGTATATAAGCATCTGTTAGCAAAAGCCCTTTATTTCACATAACAAGAGAATTCTGTTTATAATGTGTCACCAGCTGCTCAGTCGAAATGGGTTCTATTAGAACTAATTTAATTTTACATAAGTTGATCCATTTGCATTCTGAGTCTCCAGTTAAATGACTAGGTACTATTTTGCAGACTGATCTCGGTTCAAGCCTCAGTGTATGGACAATGCTTAATCAGTGTGTACATCAGGAAATAAACATAATCAGTAAGTGCACTAATTAAGCCAGGAAAATTTTGCAACATGCATACACTGTATGGATTAACAAGGCAATTCATTAAAAATCTTAATTATGGAATGTTATATTTTCCGTACATTTTATTTTATGATGCTTCAGATGAGTTTTCTCTAAATACAGAAGCCATCTACACTTCTCAAAGTAGACAGTGAGATCCTTTTAACTTGGGCACATCTGTGTAGCCTCTAGTCTGGAAACCTCTGTGGAAAACATGCTTTGTTATCTCCAGCCAGATAACCTGATATGCTCTCTTAAACAAGCGGTTGTTAATCAGATGTTAATATGCAGATGATTGAAAAATAAATACAAAATAAAACATATGGCTTAAAACTTCATTTGGTGATATGGAGCCTCTTCTAATCCTTAAAAAGGGTTTCTAACGTTTATTTCTGAAAAGTCAACAGACACCTAGAGCTTGAGACAGCACTCAGGTTTTAATGAAAAAAGCTTCCCTTGAACTCAGCATGCTTCAAGCTTTTAGTATAAACAGGTGGCAAGACTCCAGTCTGAAGCAGACATGTGAATAAATTCTGCACATGCAAAGTGGTAAACATGTGGGTTCCTCTTCTTTGGGTAACAACCTTGCTTCTTTGACTCCCTGTCTAACAAAAAGTCACATCCTACTGTACAGCTTCATGTCAACTTCTTCATGAAGGTGTTTTTCTTGTGGAGTAAAGGAGTTTGGTCTCATTGGAAGTACAGAGAATCAACTAAGAAGGTTGTATCAGCATAAGTGGACTTTATACAGAGCACTTTATCTGTCAGACTGAAGTATTATAATATAACTGACTTCTTCTGAAGTTGTTCTGTACTGATGGAGAGGCGTTCAGAATACTGGTATAACTTTATTCTTTGTAGCCAAGAAATAGGGTATTTCAGAGCTGCACATTGGTAAGACCATTGCATCAGTTCTAAGCCTTGCACATACAGCTTTCATTTTGCAAAGACTACTAAGATTTTAAATAATGCTGAAGCGGTTCCTGCAGCACCTTCTGAAGATGGACAGGGGCCTTGTAGCCCTATTTCCACAGTAAAAGGACATGTATTTATGCCTAGTAAATATGAAATGTTTAATGGGACAGAAAGTTTATGTATAGCTGTTCATCTGTCAGGTGCTCCACGCCCAGATAGTCCCAAGAACATATCCTGGAGCACCTGTACCTCTGGTTTATCATTCCAGTATGTGAATGGGAGAAAAAGAAGAGTTGAAAGGCCTTTAACATACTGTTTTTAAACCTTTGGTTAGAATACCATGGAAGGATGTTTCTACATAGGCCCAAAATATAGATCATACCTCTCTAGCATGATATAAGCTATCCTTCTTGCCCTTTTATTAACTCATTCTTTGCTCCATTTCCATCTTCATCTCACAATCACTCATGGAAGGTGCACATTTTCAGCTCTATAGATGCAATCTGCATAAACTATGAGCAGATTCACTGTTGGAAAATATTCTTGTCATCACAAGAATGGGTAATATGAATTTTTGCCGTTACCATAGCTAAGCTCATTTCTTAGAAAACAAATGTTACTAAATTCCAAAATTAATTTAGTTTAAGTCTGTCTGAATAGTACCAAATGGGCAGACTTACATGTTTGGTTTTTTCTTATCACAGTAGAGGACAGATTTTGTTCTTGTTTATACTGAGTTTTGGATGTAAAATATTGGTGTGAACTGCCAGTGTTGCCTGACCCATGGTGTTTCTCATATAAAGTGGAATAAATCAATTGCAAATTTAAGATTACATTGAGTTAAGTCTGTGGTCTTTAAGTGTAAACTTAAAAACTACTGTCAAACAAGAGTTATACTCTGGTCTGTTGCTAGCAGAAATGCCAAGCCGTACCCATATTAGGATGGTCCCTTGGCATCTGCATGAGTCATAAACGTGTCTTTTGGCCACTGCTTCATTTATTGCTCATTATGTTTGTTGTGGACTGGTAAAGTAGATATAAATAGAAAAATACTTACATAATATGATGGACAGATTCTGTTTAAACATTTTAAATAGCCTAGCCAAAACCTGATAAAGTAGCTATTACTGGCATCTGAAAATTCCCATCCCATAAAGGATTATTCATGTATATTTAGGCCATGCTTACCATTTTATTTGTGGCAAGAGGCATGACAGAAAAAAAAAGAAAACTAGGGACTAATATATTCAGTGAAAGCACTTAGTAGAGATATGAAATATTCATGTGTGGGACACAGGGCTTAACAGCACAATAAAATTGCATTCCCAAAACAGAGGCCAGATCACTTAAATGAGATGGAAAAGGATATGTGACAGCACCAAACCCTTGTCCAGAGTTCTGGCCTAAAGGCTATGAAATAAGTGAATTGACAATCTGGGTAAAGCTTTTGTTGTTGTGAGTAATAATTCACATATTCTTTTCATGAACCTGACAAGTGAAAATTACTTTTACATCCAGTTCTTCTTTCTCTCCTAAATCAGCCTATGATACAGCAAAAGTTTTTTAAAAGGACGTTGGCTCTCATCATTGTCCAACAGCATGGAAAATAAAAGATTAAAGTTCTGAACTTTCCCTAATCCTATAGTAATACTTCTTTTTACATCACAGATTGTGCTTATTGCTTTCTTGAGACCACTAAATTATTGTAGTGCTTGGGTTTTAATTTGAGTTTAAAAATAAACTAGGATGCCTTTTTGTAAACTTTACTTGAAGTATAAATTAATTTGCATGAGTTTATCAGTTACAAAGTATATTTGCCTTTGAGCAATGACTTTGCCACATCATCAAGTCATGGAAAATTCAATGTGTCATAGGCTGAAGGGCCAAACTATAATAACTTCATTAGAGCATCACAAAGAGACACAGGAAATTATATTGACGGTAAATTATTTCTCTCAAATCTCAACAGTTAGAGGACTTTTCTAATAATATCAATTTATAAGAATACAATCCTATGTCATTGCTGATTTCACAAAGTGTAGAGGTCATACTGAGCTAGTGTGACAAAGCTGTTACTCCATTTGACTGTATGCTATAAAGTAGAGATTATCCCAGACTTGTTTCAAGGACCATTACTTTACCAGTATTATCTTAGGTCTGAGATATCAGCAATGGTGACAAACAGCAGTTGCTTACATCTAAACAATGCAAATTGTCAGCTCCTCAAATTATGCAAAACTGTTTCAAAACAATTGTTAACATAAGCCTTCATAAGGCCAAAGTCTTTGTTCAGAACTGTGATATTGCTAACTGGGTTTATATATAACCACATTTAATAGATTTAATAATTAATTTAATAGATATTATCCTGAGCTACTCAGCAAGGGGATTTCACTGTCATACAGCCAGGTAGAAATTGCTCTTAATGCAGTTGTGAATGGAAAGCCTGTGGAACTGGTTTAAATGAGATCACCCATTTTAAGCCTACCTCTCAATTTAACCCAAATAGTTAAATAATGAATTTTTAAAACCCATCAGGTTTGCTATCTCACTCACAAAAACATGCTGGAACCACCAATATCTGCACATATAAATAAATATTTTGGACTTAAGAGACACCGAGTTTCCAGATGCCAAGTGCCAACATTTGAAAATATGGTCCTAAGTGCCATATACTACCCTTGTTTGATGCACACAGATCACAATGACTTCACAGAGAGTTCTACACACAGATTGAGGGTGAGATATGACTGTAATAAAATAAACATTGATCTATGAAGAGTGTTGTTCTCCACCATAGAGCAATGATACATTCACCATAAACCTTTTCCATCCGTCAAGTGCACTGCAGTGTTCTTGTGCCTACACTAATATTCTTTCATATTTATACCAGTAGTTTTTGAACACCATGTCTGACTGAATTCAAAATATAACAAATAAAAACAGTGGTGTAAAAATGCAAAACTGTCTTGGAAAGAAAAAAGCCTCTAACTTGCAAACAAATCTTCCTTCAGGCCGAACAACGAATTCCAATTAACAGCATTAACATCACCGAAATACAAGTACTGGGAGTCTATTTATTGGAATAGTTGTCTATAGTTCTTCATATGGGAGAAAAAAAAAAAGCACATGCTAAACCACTGACAGAATCACAGTTCAAAGGAAGTGGTCAACCTCCATACCAACACTGGAGAAGTAAGGATTGCTGTGCTTCTGCTCCAGTCCATCAGGTTTATTCCTCAATCTGAGGTTATACATGTGGTACACGTGAGTGTCCAAAAGGTTTTACTTTTACAAGAAACACCTCAAAGCAGGTTCATGGCATAGGTAAATGTGTTGAAGCAAATAA
The DNA here is from genome assembly GCA_013398175.1 of Climacteris rufus. Taxonomy (NCBI): domain Eukaryota; kingdom Metazoa; phylum Chordata; class Aves; order Passeriformes; family Climacteridae; genus Climacteris; species Climacteris rufus. Next base: position 179,008 of record VZRZ01004923.1, read on the forward strand.
CGAGAAATGATACTCTAATGCTCATTTCTTCATTTGCTGATAATAATTGAATTTAACATAATAATATTATTTGATCTTTTGAAAAGCTGGTTGAATAATGAAAATAATTACTTGGGAGTATTTTAGTACCAATTGATGGGAAAATGTTAATAGGTCACAAAATTAAACATTATTTGACTATCTATACAACTAATTGAATAATGGAAACATTTATTCACCAGTAACACATTCATCTAGTACAGAAGAAAGGAAACAAACAATTTGCAAATCAGACTTACATTAAAAGGATCTGATTAATATCTGTAATATTATCCAAAATTTTTGTTATTGTTACAAAGAATATGAAAGCTTACTGAAACAAGCTTTACATTCTGTCATTTACAATGACAGAATCTCAAAAGGGAAATAATTTGGCTAGAACACACTGGTATCATTAATCCACTGTATATTTAACCTGATGAACAGAATGACATTTCAAAGCAGAGAAGGAAGAATAATCTCATATTTTAGGTACAGGACCAAGAACCAGATGACCCGTTTTCTACTCTGTAGTGGTTTAGCTCCGGCCAATGGCCAAGGCCCCACTAGGACTGCTTTTTCCCCCTTCCGAATAGAACTGTGTTACTAACCATGATAAGACATGCTCGTAGAGGAGCAAAATCAGGCTGAGACAAGGTCAGAGCTTCTCAGTGATAAAGTGAATTTATTACAGAGTCAAAGGAGCAAGCAAAAACAAAGGAACATCTCCCAAACATTCTTTTCTCTGCTGTCCTCCTATTTCCCACCCCCACCCCCCCACCCCCCCTGCAAAGTTTCACAGCCCTCTCTCTCCTCCCAGATCATAAGGGGAACCCGGGGAGGGGGTTTTATCTCTAATGAGTTTAGTCCTCAGATGCTCAGTTGTTTCTTCTTCTTAGCAATTATACCTGGAGGTCTCTCTCTCTCTCCTCCTCTGGCACCATAGCACGGTTTGCAGAAGTTGGCACGCAGCCCGCCCGAAACTGCCGCCGCTGTTTCCTCCCAAATCAGGCCGGTCCACACTTAGGGTGGGGGTGACTCAAAGCTTCTTTACCTCACCGACTCCTGCAGTTCAACTCTTTTAGGAGTAGAAGCCGTTACTGACTGTGTCCATTCCTCACCAGACCAAAGCCCCTTCTGTAGGAGATCACTCCTTTTTACATTGTCTCTGCTTCATCTTTTGCCATCGGGCTGGTCTTTCTCTTAGGATAGGAATAAAACCAGGCTTCTTTTAACATAATTGACTCCCTTATTGACTCAGGAGTAAAGTCCTTGGTCCCCACCAGACACAGCTACTCTTGTGGGAGTTCACTCCCTCCTGCACCGTCTCCACTCCAAGGTTGATTAAAGTCTCTCACCACAGGCTTTGAAGATGTATCAGTTCTGATGCTGCAGGAACCTCCTCCTCCATTGCTTCTCTTCTTTGGCAGACTGGCATCATTTGCTGGATTTCATATCTGATGTTTCAGTTGTTTTTCCTAGTTATTTGCTGTACTCCTTCTCCCCTGCCTAATCTACTAACTATATGACTACAGGGTTACATGGCGCGCGCATGCGTACTACAGAGATTGCTTCTTAAATTTACTGTCGCAGAGGCGTTTCTGTCCTTCCTAATTGGCCCAATTGTGGAAAACAGCACATCAATCTCCCAGGAGCCATCAGAGATAGGCCCTGACTGGACAGCTGTGGGAGCTTCTGGAAGCTCCTTACAGGAGCCATCTTTGGCCCCTACCACACCCAAAAAGCTAGACCCCCCAAACTTCTCAAATCACGACATACTCCTAGTCCTATAATCAATTATTTTCCCAGGATTTTCACCTCCCTTGCTGGAAATTACTTGTTTTTGAGCTAATTACTTTCACCTAAGGCAAAGCTATGAGCTTTAATCACAGTTGAGTGAATAACTAAGTACCCTTAACTACCTCTGAGTTAGGGCAACTATAGTTACAAGGATATAATTAACTGAGGCTCAAAAGAATAGAATGCTTGAAAGAAACAATATTCTTACAAGGTATCTCACTTCAGCTTCCTCAAGGGCGCCTGTGAGGGGATCTTTCACCAGTGAGTGAAATTAATGATTAAGTGTGACTAACTTCAGCAATTGTTGATATTACTTGACACTTTATGAACTAATCTGCCTGAAACACGTGAAACCAAAGCGGTTGGAAGCACAAACATGAAACCTTGGAAACCATCTGCAGCTGGTGATTTATGCAGTCTCCAAGTTCACTTAACCAGTGCAGGGACTGAGGTGGTGAATAAATCCCTTTTGTCAGGAATCTCAGTGTATTGAAAATGTCAAGTTCCCAACATCTTTATCTATGAGAAAACACCAGCCTTTGGAAGATGCAGTGTGCTTTCATTACAGTTTTTGTAGTGGCTTGGAAAGCTGTGAGTAACTTCACCCTGTATGAGCAGCATTCAGCTCTTCTCTCTGAGGTTTTTCTCTAAATATTATTAGCCAGCTTGTGAACAAGAAAATCTTTCCAGGGCACAGTACTCGATGTATTTTATAAAGGATCTTTGCCTAATTCTCTTCAGCAACCTCACTGTCTGTATTCTGCACTTCTGAGCAGAAAGCAGACCTAAAAGGTGCAAGATATCTGCTCTTACTCAGCAGAAACAGCATACTGGAACCACACCAGAAAACCAGAAATAAGAAAAGGGAAATGTTGTTGTAAAATATTGTTTCTCAGGCCTTGAGAAAGAGTCCGATTTCATCCTTGGAGGGTCAGATGTCTGTTTATTTTAATCTGAAAAGGACTCTAAAATATGTAAACAAATTTCAGACTCTCAGCATAGCTCTTTTCCAAACCAAAACGAAGGCTAACACAATGAAAAACTCAACTGATAATTTTTGATTATTCAGAATTCAGTAGCAACTATGTTATTTTGTATTAAGGCACAATACCAAATGTCAACAAGAAAAATCAGCTTGAAGTTAATGTTTTAACCTTTTTTGTTCTGACAGAATTGGATTTCTCCCCACACCTTCCCCTTTCAAATAGAATTCATGCAAAACTGGCCACTTCAGTGAAACATTTTGACTTTGACAGAACTGCACATTGTCTGAGCAGCAATACTGGTCAGCCTTTAGCTATAAAGCTGCATATAAATTAATGACTTGAACTAGCTTGCAAAGCCAAAACCTGAATTTTAATATGGACCTGTACTTTTTTTCTGTATCTTCCTCTTCAGAGTACAGTATAATATAATACAGGTGACGAATGTTTATTCAACCCTGATTATACTTGAGTTGCAGTAGTGTACTTTAGATTAAAGCTCTGTTGTTCTTACTGACAATTCTCATGCATGGTGATATTTTATATTTTAGATCTTTTGATTTACACATAAAAATATACTTATTATAATGTCTGCCTTATTAACCCTCTTTTCTGTTCTACCTTCTATTCATGGTAGTATTGTATTCATGCAGTGGGTTATTATATTTACAAACTCCCTTATTCACTGCAAATGTAGATATTACTATTATTAACTATGCATTCAGTACAAAATTTAACTATTCAGTCTTAAAGTAGGATCTTATTCTTAAAATATTTCACTACCAAGAATCTGGACATGTTTGCTTTTAATTTCAAATTAATATAAAGTTGAAGCTACTGTGTAGTGAAAGGTTGTGGTGTCTCCACAAACAAGGGATCCTACAACATATGAGCAACTGGAAACCTGAGCATGCTGCACCTTTAGAAGCCAAGAATGTGGCTTGCCAAATCCTGAGAAGGTCATCCAGATGTCTTTCATACCCTCCAAGGCATTATTTCTTTAACCAGTCCTCTCAGAGTCCTTTTGATTTATGGACTTGTTTTATAAGATATTGGAGAGAGGGAAATTTCTGAGTTAACTACAGTTTGGTATGGTAGGGGAAAGCTACCTAGGTAACTGCTATAGCTGGCAATGCCCCCTGAGTTGGTGCTACAGGGGAAGTTTGCTATGGCTTGAGGGTTTTCTTTTTGTTTGGTTGTTTGTTTTTGTTCTTTTTTCGTGGAGCAATAGAGAGAGGAACAACCATCTCTGCTAGTCATTGTCACCTACTATTCTGAACCTAACTTCATGATTCACACAGCTAAGCCCTACAGACAAGTGGAGATTCTTCTACATCTATGAGTTATCACTGAGAGAAACATTTCTTCCCAGTCCCAAGCAACTAGTGCAATTGCGAAAAGTGTAAAGCTCACTGTGAACTGTGCAAGAATAGAGCAAAGCAAAAATATTGTCTTCACTCAAATACACTATTCTCCATCCATTTCAAATTGCCAGGTAGGTGATAGCATTTTCTTTTACCACCATGACCAAAATCTTGGGAAATGAAAAAAATGAAACAGAGAAGAAATAATGCAAAAAAACACTGAAAATTTTATTTCTCTTACTGGCTTTATATGTGCTCTACTTTCCTTCTTTCCAGTTTTCTTCCTTTGTTCTCCCATAAAGAGGTTACACAGACTTTTAAAATATAAGAACAATTAAAGGGAATTAGACATATACAGAGAAATGTCGAGGTAAGCATCCTGCTGCCAGACAATAAATATCATGCCAGAATCTGATAATCCTGCAAGATCTTACTTTCCGTACATGCAATAAAGTGCTTTTAAGGTACAAACACATCTCAGCCTATTGAAAACCACATATATGTTTGCTATACTATCGTTGCAAATACAGTACATGTTCTCATGGTTGCACATCTGTCATCATCAGCTCCTTTGAACAAAATTACCATGAACAGATTATCAGTACAAATGAAAGAAAGCAACAGTAAAAAATCACAATACATGAAAATGCAACTATGTGAGAAATAAAATACTGTATGAAATAATGAAAAAAGAGGATTGAAGAGAGAAATTAAGTAGGTCACTATTAATTATTTAGACTTCTATATTAATAATGTCTATTTGTCTCTTTCTGAGAGCTTCTTATAATGTCAGTGAACCTGGGTACAACATAGGGCAAAACACCAAATTTCCTGATCTAAGGAACTAAGAGATAGCTAAAGCAAAAGAAAGAACATAACTGTGCCAAAGAAAGTGATGCAGCAAAACAGGGGCAGACAATAACAATAATACAGCCACTTAAATAAAACCTAGGTGGAACCTGTGCAAGCTATTTTGACCTAAGTATTTGTAGAAGGCAATCACATTCTCAGTTACATTTCTTATTGATGTGGTTTAGAGACAAAGTGAGCAAGCACCCTCCGTACCAAAAATTGTATTTCTGAAGAGTGGGTTTCAGCATTCCCTCAAGAGGGCTGTCACCTCACTGCAGCTGAGCAACTGAAGAACACAGGCCCAAAAATTGCAGACATAAATGGCACTTCTGAAGAACCTAGAAGACCTTCAATATCCTCAGAGACCAACTCAAGTAGTCAATTATCATCCCCCAGGAGACAATTTTTTTTATGAGAAAAAATGCAGACTAACCAGCTTCATTGTGTTGTAACTTAGCTACAAAGAACTACAGAAACTCATCACAAATGTAATATTAATGAAGCAGTGGATGCTAGACAACTCAAACAGTATGCACTACCAGAAATTAAATTGTTAAATATTTTGGCTAACTGCCATTTCAGTGATCATTAGTCTGAAATATTTGGCTAGTAAATTCAGTATCTTTAATTTTAATCAGATTTGAGTGTTTGCAAATGATGCAGCTGTTGCTATAAAGATAATTAAATAACCAAATAGCCAACAACTTTAATTTTAGAGGTTTTTTTAAAGATTCAAAGATTAGTGTTATTTGCAAACTCCTCAGACCTTACTGCTCTCAGCACTGAGAATGAAATAATGTCAATGCATGGTTTATATGAAATACATTTGCTGTCTTAGGCTAGTTTCAAAAAAGTATGACAGACTTCACAAATCTCACCATCACAACAGGCATCTTTGTTCTCAATCTCAGCAAAAAAAGCCAAAGGAAACCACAGAGATGTAATTATGCATCTCTCTTGCTTACAGTTGGTCCCACTAAAAAAACAAGCTGATAGCATGGATCAGTAAGAAGGAATTCACAGTGCTCACTGTTTGTTCTGACTTGTTCTGTTTATTTGTTTATGGTCCCTCTACACCAAGATGTGGAATTATAAATAGGGTTACTTCTCTTATTTTGAATATGATGATTTTAGTGAGTAACATACTGGTCTCACTGGAAATCAATATATATTCAAAGAAAATCAACTGACTCCAACAGAGTTACCCAAGATTTATCTTGGCATAGAAGTTAGGATCACCGTCTGTACAGGCTGCTGCTGCTGTTTGGCTGGGGACGTAAATTTAGGCTTAGTCTGTAATATCAGAAGCAGCAAAAGCTTTATAAGAAAATAATGCAAAGTAGAGCTCTCTCCTCAAGTTCACAGCATGTTGCTTTGATTATACTTAAATATAGTATCTTGAAATAAGAGTACCGTAATGACTGCAACTTCCAGGGACTATGCTGAGGGATATTCTATCAGGGAGAATTCCAGGAAGCATTAAATCCTAGGGAAAACAGGAGTTTCTTATGCAACTCTGGATGGTGTTTCTATTCTCCAAGTACCTCTCCCTTTTTTGCATATGTGTGAATTCAATAGGTATTCACAACCAGCCCATAGTATGGTACCCAGAAAAGGCCAAATCGTTAAAATTCTTTGGTGTCTCCATAAAGCAGCACAAGACACAGCATGAAATATTACAGGAAGTGTAGACACAACTTGACTCAGTAGTGATCATATTTTGATTCAAGAAAAGCAAGAGGTTTTAATTAAAGACTCAGCTTCAAAATCATACAGAATCTCTCACTAACACTGACATGAAAGTCAAAACCCCATCCTAGGTGTCATCAGGGTAGCCACATTTATTTTGTTGCATTTGTATGCTAATCACATAAGAAGCTAAAATAGGCTTAGATTGGAAATCAAAGATTGGTTGTATACAGGTAATAGAGTGCTCGAATGCTTTATTTTAAGATAGAAGGCTCTTGAACCAGGCTTTATTATTGAACTAAGACTATCTATCCTTTTTGACACTTTTTAAATTAAGTTCTTCCTCTAATTTATGTTTTTGTCAGCTTTCCTCCCTTACCTGGCTTTAAACTGATTTTTTTTCTCTCAAAGTAATAAACTACTTCTGAGAGGAGAGAAAAAAATCTTAATGACCCTAGGAATTCAGATTAACAAAATGGATCATTTGTATACAGATGCAGAATTATGAAACCTTTTGAAGTAGAGAGAGTCCCCAGCAATACACTGCAATACATTGCCACAAAAGTCTTTTTAGTGCTCCCTACATTCTCAGTTCTTGACATGCTTTAGAAGTACCTCATGACTTTAGTGCAAAATTAGGAGATCAAAGTTAAACCAAAGGGATAATGTTAAGGTCAAGACCATCAATATATTCTTTTTTTTAATGCTGTGATGGATAAACCCCATCAGTCCTTGTATCAAAGCACCAAACAAAAGTCTGGGTGAGCCCGGTTTTGCATCACCAGTCATGTTTGACCCTTTACTGGCTGCTCAGTCTGCCTCCTTATTATTGCTAATCCAACACGCTTTCAAGCATGGTCTGCATCCCATCTGACTTCAGCAGGGATACAGGGAGCTGTTTCAAACAGTGCAGGGTAACAGCTGCAGCCTGATGAGTGGTGGCAACTAGATAATCTACTGTGATGTCTTGTTGGAGAAAATTTGGGACAAAGTAATTTCCCCAGTTTGACATGGAACCCTTGTCAGAGCAACATGAGGCTGTACACAGCAAACCCAGTTGTTGGATGCTGTAATATTTGTTTCTCTATTACAAGAATTAAGATTGCACATGCATGTTCCTAAGGTGGCTTTAAATTTTCGGTAGTCTGCACATTAAAGATATGAATACAGATTGAAAAAAACCACTATCTATACAAGAGGAAAATGACAGCTCACACTTCTTCCCTGCTTAATTTCTCTCTCTTTTCCTGTCCAATGTGATCTTAATTCTTCCTATCAGTAGGTCCTGATGCTGTAATTTTTTGTGGCTTCTTTTAAAGTAAATAAAGGCAAAATAATTTTTTTAAAAGGAATGATGTGAAAAGTGATCTGGTTTTCCTCCATTAGATAGAGTCATGTTCACAAATTTGTGCAAACCTCCACCTTTCATACTCACTCATGTTTCAAATTGGTATCTTACTTTGGCACATTTTGCAGGGTTCCTGGTTTGGCATGAGAATTTTAAGAGCTCTGAATTCTTACAGAATAAGGCTTCATTAAGACACTTGGACTCAGAGAAACATCCAATAATCTTTAATGGAAATATTATTTCCAACCAGGTCTCTCTGTGGACATTCTCTTTCCACATTAGAATGTACTTTCTGTACAGAAAATAAGTATCTTCAACTAAAATCAAATTAGCCATTAGACAGGATCTTAACTTGCCTTCAGAATCTCAGTGTATCCTTTTAACTTTAAAGAAAGCTTCTATGACTGAAATTCACACGCCCTCTATATTTTTCAGTAGTTGTTGATTCAAGCACATTTTTCAGGTGTATTTTGTACTGATAGCCATATGCTGGGTTTGTACACCTTTTCATCAACTTTGGCCATTGGAATTTAGATAAATGTAAAACTAAACCTCAAGTGAAGAATATGAATGTCCTGTATGATTAACTACCAGAAATTGCATTTACATTCCAGATTATTTCTAAAAGTTTCTATGTGAGAACACATCCTAAGATAAAAATCTGGTATTTTTTGTGGGAACTATACAATCTGACTCTGGTATGACCTCCTACAGAAACTGAACCATGAGGTTGGATGGTAAAGCTGAAGGCTACTGTGATTAGACAAGTACTACTAGGTCTGATGATATGGAAGTAGTCTAAGTCCACCATTCTGATTTCTCTGTCCAAACCCACATAAAAACAGAGGCCTAAGGATTCAGAGAATGATTCATAAATGACAGACACCCAAATAAAGATAAAGTAACTTATGTGTACAGCTTAATTTGAAAAAAAAATTGTTGAAAGTACACCATGTCCATTAGAACTAATGAAAATTTAATGAATGAAAAATAAATGTAGTTTAGGTACTTTGATCTAAAACTAAATATAGTTTAGGTACTTTGACCTAAAACTTAAGTAATTAACATTAATTTGTGAAAGTTGCGCAAGGTAAAAAAGAAAATAGTCAAGTTCTCTATTTATCTGTAGAGCAGATAAATATTGATTGAAGAACCTGCCTAAACTTTTCCAGCTTATATACTTCAGGTGTGTTTTACTAGCATATTACTCAGATCTTTATTATTTTGAATTTGATGATTGAGACTACTCAATACATGGATGCTGTCATTTTGGGAGAAAGAGGGACATAGAAGTAAAGGAGTATTGAGTGCGACTGCATTTGCAGTGGTGAATAAAAAGTAGAAAGCATTGTACATTCCAGGTGATCACTAGAGTAAATAGAGCGAGTAGAGAGAAAAATGAACAAATGTAGCTTCCTTTGTTACTATATAGCTACTAGTAACTAGTTCTGTTGTCTAAACTGAATTCATTAACTTTGAGCTAAATTTGTCACTAGATTCTTCCTAAAACACACAGAGTAAAGCCAAAGGAAGCTCTGACTTACAGTCGGACTTGTGCTGCAGAAAAGGTTATCATTAAGAAGTAAAGACTGGAACACGTGATTTCATCAGTTGCAACAGCAGTTTATATAACTAAATATTTACAAGGGAAGGACTGTGAAACACGTTTATGCATGATAGATGCTGCTCTCAATCTCCCCATGAGTGCTGGTTTCTGAACAAAATCAGAGTCTGATGCTACTGAAGCAATTGAATTAATACTTTTGGGGCTGAACAAGGGCTGTCAGGAAGAGAGACAATGCCATAGAGTGTCACTGTCTTTTCCACTTCATTATTGATTCTCTGTCAGCACACAGTGCCCCTGCCTCATTGCATGGTGTGTACCAGTGTCATGTGCCATGTTTAACACCTGGGCTCATGATAACTGAAGAAATGTGGCTCGACAGTCCTTGTCACTGCATTAGCTGGACCAGCAATATAATTTATTCTCTCCTTTAAAAAAAATGTAAAAATAAAGGAGTAGAGGGGAATACAATAGTTCCTCTACATGGCTGATAGTAAATTCTACTGTGAACAGCATGCTATGCTGTATTATGTATTATGGTGTATTGCACCTATAATATCTCCTGTGCAGAAAAGGAAACCCTCTCAGTTGAATTTCTGAGGCAGATTGTGTGTCACGCTCACATACACAAACACAAAGTGCAAACGCATTACTACTGCACAGTAAATATGATCTTTTGCCATGACAGGAAAAGTTACATCAAGTGTCATGTATACAGAATGGCCAGTGAGGTCAAGAGAAATTACACATCTGATTGTAAACAACAAAGTGCGTACCCTGGCATTATAATGGCTAGGCAGCCTTGTTGTATGACTTGGGATGTTAGTTACTAGACATGCATGTGCTTCTGAAATAGTTAATAACATCTTTTCAGAGTAATATGACATGCAATTAATATATATACTAGGATAGATGTTTCGAAAATGTTAAAATTTTTTCCACACTAGATGGGCAACATCCATGACACATCAGTAAATACCACATACCTGAAAATTATCACAGTAGTCTTGCTCATGTCTTTTTTGGGCAAAGTGCATTTGAAAATAGAAGTGTATTTTGTTCAGATCACATGCAAGTCCTCACAGAGGACATCCTCCTCAGCACATGAAGGAGCTGTGCTTATGTCATTGAGCTCTTGATTTGTATTCTGTGCAATGTGTTTTCTCAGTTCCACAGTTATGCTTCATGTTCATGGTATTGTGATGCTTGGAATGTAGAAAAGCTAGGGTCTCATTTTTCTTTTGTATAGTGTAATGGGAGTGGTGATGGCAAAGTAATTATGCTTCTGGGTTGCCATCTAGATATCAGTACTATTAGTAACAGAGTTACAATGTGTAAAGCTGCTGAGGTATTTAATGCCATCTCTGTTAATGATAGCAAAACAGCGATATAGTTGCATTCAGTTTGTTCATACACCCAATTATTCCAATGTATTGTGTGTCACAGTACATTAAAGTAGTTCAGGATTTTAATTAAAGTTTCTCTTTTCAGTATGTTGCAAGGTGATCTTAATAATTTCCCTTGTTCTCAAAGCAGATACATGAAATCTCAATTCAAATGTGAATTTCATTTGTGTGTGAGAGTGTTTGCCAGAATAATAATAAAATAAAAGACGTGACTTGCTTTCCTGCATTCAGTAGTAAGTGTCTTTAAGAACATTTCATCAGTGAATCTTCCATGTGAGATCTCCTAAGGCAAGTTTGGATATGAGGAACAGTCCCAGAAAGGAGGTATGACCCATAGTAGTCACAACTCCCTGTCCAGCTATGCATGCACAGGAAAGAAAAGGCTGGAAACTTTTAAAGGCCTATTTCTGTATAATTTTGGTCAACTCTGTCATATGGAGGAGAATGTAATCACAGACTTATGTACTCACAGGTAAACACCTCTGGGTGGAACAAGGTGTAGGCCAGCAGGAAAACATATGGTGCACAGAACACTATTGCTCTTCCACCTGTTTTCAAGACACACTGACATCTGCAACATGAATCAGGAAGTTAGAAGAGCTTTGGATTTTACAGTCCTAGAGTTTTACTAGGTGGCTGACCAAATTCTAGTATAATGAGACTAAAAAAGTTTGAAGGAAACTCCTTGCAGAATCCACATCCCCTTATTTTATCAGTGCTTAGAAACACATCTTGTGGGCTTTTTAAATTTTAATTTGTGTTTTCATAGGTTTTTCATTTGTGAATAAGTTAAAATAATAAAAGTGGTCACTTTGATTAGAGCTACCTTGATTTCCTTAAAAGTATGAATTGCAGAGTTCTCTCACAAAAAGGCAAAATACACATTTGGAGCACAATGCAAAATACACATTTATTAGAGACAAACTTATTTGAAAAATAAACAAACAAACAAAACCCAGCCCTGAAAGATTCATTAAATCACTTAAGTGGCTTGTAAGCTTTCAAATGATTTTGAACAAATACTTCCTTTAATCTCTTGTCTTTTTTTAAAGGGGAAATTAATCATTCTGCTGGTTCAGAAGAAAGAAACATGATTATACATACATGTCTTGTTCATCCACCAGTAGGTAGCTTTAGAGAGGCTCAAACTAATTTCACAGTGAACCATCTTTTATACACCAAAAGTGCAAGATGACGTGTTGCTTTCTGTTAGATGAGTTTTTAAATGTATGTTATAAAATGTGGTGAAAGGATTTTTAATAAGGCAGTAACTGCTTTAGATGTGGTTTTTGAAGGGGTTTCTTTTCAGGTGGCATTAATTTAAAAAGCCACAAAAATTTTAACCTGTGCATTAAAATCCAAAATTGTATTAGAAATGAACCATAATAAAATATGTTAAAATCTTTGGAGACTTTGCATTCTAAGGGATTTTACAAGAAATTATTTATATGGGCTAAATGCAATTGTTTGCAGAATAATTTGTTCTTAAAAATTTAAAATAGCATGAGATATGTGTGACTGACTACGGTATTGATCAACTGATACCCTGCTTTATCTATGACCTTTAACTACTACACCTAAAAGGACTCAGTTTTCTATATTTTGTTTCTGAAAACTGTAAAATATATCATCAAGCAAAATCTTTTAGAACCCTAATAAAGTACCTAACAAGGCACTGAAGAATAAGAATCTATTAACTCTAAGCCACTAATATTAACTTTCACAGCAAAGAATGTCATTAAATCCCTATGAACTCTTATAGCTCAATATTCTCTTAGAACACTTTCATAGAGCGTATGCAATGTGAGGAGGGTTTCACACCAGATTTTATAGAAACCTTAGTCCTGATCCCAGTAAAACCATAGAATCATAAAATCATAGGATCATTAAGGTTGGAAAAGACCTCTAGGATCAACCTTTGACTGAACACCACTATGCCAACGAAATGATGGTACTGAGTGCCATGGCCTATCATTTCCTTAACACTTCCAGGGATGGTGACATGTGTTGTTTTGAGGAGGGTCTAGTTTTTTGGGTGTGGTAGGGGCCAAAAGATGGCTCCTGTAAAGAGCTGCTAGAAGCTTCCACAGTTGTCCAGCCAGGGCCTATCTTGGATGGACAGGCTGTTAGCCACCGCTGGGCCAATTAGGAAGAAAGGTAATGCCTCTGTGACAGCATATTTAAGGAGCAATCACAGCAGTACACAAACGCGCGCCATTGTAGCTAGAATCATGTAGCAATAGATATGTCGTTGTTAGGCAGAGGAAAGGAGTAC